>OX101784.1:37116863-37293506 GCA_944452715.1 Ophion slaviceki
TAGTAGATTCTAGTTTTAACTAGGAAAAACGGGTTGTAACGAAGGCGTTCAGGCGGAATTAGTTTTTACTAGATAAAACGCGTTTATACTGAAAACGGGTTTCAACTGTAATATAGATAGTTTTATCTAACGGAGTTGTCGATGCGAGTCTTTAAATTTCAATTTTAATCATACCTTGAACATCACAATTAACGAGCTTCAATTTAGTGAGACACAGAAAGAAGGAAAGAGCGCGAGAGTGCGTGTGAGAGTGCAAGAAAGAGAGAGAGGGGGGAGAGAGAGAGAGAGAATTTAAGCACTGTACCACAAAATAATTGCAAGCACGGTTTACGCATACAGCAAGCAAGAAATACATGTAACTAACCAATAAAAGTCGTATGAATTGGTGAAGGGATTCGAGCCCTCACACTCTGGGTGGCAAGTTCTCTCGAAGGGGGTTGGAGTTTCGATAGAATTCGCGTGCAAGACAGGACTTTATGCAGCTCTGCCGGATGACGTAACTTGCAAGGAGACGGAATTTGCGCTACATTCGCAGACTGGATGAACATTTCGTGTCGTATCCCCAGCTACCTCTGTATATACACTAGGCACTCTGACCCACCTCGGCAACCCCATCGTTCGCGTTCTTACCCCATTCGGGTCAGGAGATGCGACGTCCTTGCGTAGGAATTTTCCCGCCGGCTTTCCAACGGTATAAATAGCGCGACGGGGCTAGTCCCGACGACGGATAAAAACACCCGAGGTCACCCTCGTGTCATTGCCGAGACTGAGGCCATCCGGATATTCTTGGGGAATATGGGCGTTCAATCTTCAAATACAATTATAACTCGAAGTCACATCTTGCGGATAAGCGGTATCTAAAAATATCCACCTTAATGTTAGAGGCAACTATTTTCATTTGGGAGATTCAATTAAGTTGTTACAAGTTCGCGGAAGAATCCCATTTGGGACAGATGCGTGGAAGAATGCCATTTTGAAAAAATCAATGCAAGAATGCCAATTTTGAAAGATGCATGTGAAATTCCATTTGGGAAAGATGAATAGGACGTCATGTTGGAAAGATCCGTGGAAGAATTCCATTTTGGGAAAATGCATGAAAGCATGCCATTTTGAAAAGATGAACGGAGGAATGCCAATTTGGAAAGAAGAACGGAGGAATGCCATTTTGGAAAGATGAATGGATAAATCCCATTTTGGGAAGATGTATGGAAGAAGGCTTTTTTGGATAGATGCATGGAAGAATGCCATTTTGGAGAGATGCATGGAAGAATTCCATTTTTGAAAAATTCATGGGAGAATGCCAATTTGAAAAGTTCCATGGAACAATGTCATTTTTGAAAGATGCATTTGAAATGCCATTTGGAAAAGATGAATAGAAGTACGTCGTGTTGGAAAGATGCATGAAAGCATGCCATTTTGAAAAGATGAAAGGAGGAATGCCACTTTGGAAAGATGAATGGAAGAATGCAATTTTGGGAAGATGCATGAAAGCATGCCATTTTGAAAAGATGAATGGAAGAATGCAATTTTGGGAAGATGCATGGAAGAATGCCTTTTTGGAAAGATGCATGAGAGAATGCCATTTTGGAAAGATGAATGGAGGAATGCCATTTTGGAAAGATGAATGGAAGAATGCCATTTTGGGAAGATGAATGGAAGAATTCCTTTTTGGAAAGATGCATGGAAGAATGCCATTTTGGAGAGATGCATGTAAGAATCCCCTTTTGGAAAAAATCATGGGAGAATGCCACTTTGAAAAGCTGCATGGAACAATGTCATTTGAGAAAGATGGATAGAAGTACGTCATGTTGGAAAGATGCATGAAAGCATGTCATTTTGGGAAGATGCATTGACGAATGCCTTTTCGGAAAGATGCATGGAAGAATGCCACTTCAGAAAGATAAATGATAAAATGCCATTTTGGAAAGATGCATCGACGAATGCCTTTTCGGAAAGATGCATGGAAGAATGCCACTTCCGAAAGATAAATGATAAAATGCCATTTTGGAAAGATGCATGGACAAATGCCATTTTAGAAAGATGCATGGAAGAATGCCATTTTGGAAAGATGCATGGGGGAATACCATTTTGGAAAGATGCATGGGCGAATGCCATTTTGAAGAGCTGCATGGAAGAATGCCATTTTGGAAAGATCATGTTGATGGTCATTTTCCCAAATGAACAAGTTCTTCATGGGTTTCAGGACAGCCCGCTTGCGACTTCCAGTGCGAATATTCAGGAAGTGCCAGTACAAGTTACGAGATAAAATTCTTATCGAAAACACACGCCTCGTGAAACTTCTTTTCTGGTTTAGTTCGCCTGCTGACCAGGCTAGGATTTCCCATCAGGAATGATCGTGTAGGACAGCGGAGCAGCGTGATGCGGTCACGAGCTCACTCGGCTAATGATCTCGGATCGATGAGAAATACCTCGAGAAGTAAGTTTCCAACGGCAACCGTCGCGTGTTCCCGTCCGACGATCAGCTCGTGGTAATTGCCGGGGATGGCGGGCGAATAAGTTGTAAGACAAATCGACCGGAAGAAGGTTAAAGTGCTCTTCGAATGGAAAAAAGGGACGAGCGGTTGATCGTGAAGGTGCCACTCGAAAGATGAGAGCGTACGGTGAATTCTCCAAGCGTTGGGACCAGCACTCGGTTGGGTGACCACTTCGAAGTATCTTTCAGGAACTTGTAGGTGAAGTGACAAGTGTGGGATGAAAGTGAAAGGCACAGCTACTGCGACAGTACGCTCAAGACGATGTCGTGACGATCGTGACTTCCGATCACTCTATGAATAATGGCCATTGCGATCTTAGCTGCAATGCCATTTCGTCGTGATCAACGAGATCGGAAGATCTTGACGAAGGTGTTGTATTTATGTGCGCTGTAATCGAGTGTCAGTCGAGTGTGCCTCTTTCGCCATCCCCTCAGTCTTCTCGTTTTATTGGCCCGTCCTGTGTGGAATAATAAGATCCTGAAACAATGGCTCAGCATGACAGTTCGTGCTGGGAGAATCGATCGACGACCTTTTTCTTTTCAATACAGTGATAGTAACGGCTTATGCCTAGTTCTAACAGTCGAAAACAGCTCATTTTTTGAAGTTTTTCTTAGCAAATCGTGAAAATCCGTTTCTACAAAAATGAGGTATTCAAAAAAGTATCATCTAAAGAACACACCGTTTTTTTTATATAAAAATATTTAATTATCCAGCCAAACCTCGTTTGTACGTTTTGCACTTATATGTTTTTATCATTTATACGTCAAATTTCTCTAGCCCCGGCAGATTCCGTTCATAAAGACGGTAATAAATTTTAATTTCTACGTTTTTCACTTTCACGTTTTCCGCTCTTATACGTTATTAATTTTTTTCCCCGGTGTCGGTGCCGAGGTTCGTTTTTTCTCAGTTCTACGTCAATCATACGTGATATTCTCTCGCTGGAGAAAATTTCATGTGACTACGTTTTCATGTTTTGTTCGATGTTTGGATGTTTCTGACCTCAACTATGTATGCATGTACTATGGTAACATATCTCTCATCAATACGAACCTGTCCGTTATTGACTAGTCTAAAACGTCAAAGCTTTACAAACCTGTAAAGCTGTAGAAGCTTTACAAAGTGTTACAAACTTGCATTAAGGCGTTACCCCCGCTTGTAGCGCAAAAAAAGGCCTTTTTCATGAATTTTTTTAAAGTAAACTACAAAACTTTTTTAATCGATCAATATACCATCTTAAAGAACACATCTTGAAGAACTTTCAGTAATTTTTTTATTGAAAAATATTACATTGTTTAGTGGCAAATGGCCGTCAATGAAATAATGTTTTCATATATACGGTTTGCGGTGACCAACATTGCGGCGAAGTGGATCATCTGAAAAAAAAAATGCGGATGGATTTAGTGAAAAATAATTATAAACTAGTCTTTAATCGAAGGATTTTAAAAAATATTCATTTTTCACAAAATGGCGGACAGTCAAAGTTAATGGTTCGATTTTAACTAAAAAAAAACGGCCGTTTTTTGGCTACAAAACGGCCATTTTTTTCGAAAAAAAAAAATCGAACGATTAAAGACCACATTTTTATGTATTAAATAAGCCTGCAAAATTTCAAGAAGATCGGTTCATTAGTGTTCGAGTATTCTTGGTCACCGACTTCAGAAATGCCATTTTGAGAAAAACGCGTTTAAAGTTTCAATTTCAGTTTACACGAAGAAAATATTTTTTTTGTAAACTTACATAGAGTCATCTATTCCGGGCATAAAAAAAACTGCAACTCAAATTGCACTTCAAAAAAATGCAATAAAAAAATCGATTTTTTCAAAATCGCCAGTGGGGGTAACCCGTTAAATGAAAGTTCAAAACGGAAATTCGAAAACACGAGTTGGCTCATTACTCAATTATTACCAATCAAATTTTCAATTGGAAAACCAACCATTAAGGAATCATCACAGTGTAACATTTTCGAAAAATCGATTTTTTGTTGCATTATCCGATAGTATACACGGTTATAAACGTTCTGTCCAATTTTTAAATCGAAATTCGAGTTATTTCGTTCGCTACAGCCTTTCTTAGAACTTTAAACGCGTTTTTTCCGGAATGGTGTTTTCCAAAACGATGGCCACTCTCAAAGAAAGAGTTTTCAAGCTATCCGTTTGAAGTTTTAACAGAACATTCTCCACGTCATTCCTAATGTTGCTATGGAAGCTTTTTTTAATCTTCCTATTTTTTTACGAAAAGCTGTCGAAGAAAAGGCTAAATTTGATACTTTTTTGTTTAAACCGCCGCCATTTTTTCAAACTTCACTAACGAAAAAACCCCCATAGGAACAGATTAATAATCATTTTGAAATTTTTGTTTCAGATAAAATTTGCGGCCGCAATCCTGGCCACCATGGGACGCTATTTTTCTCCACGCAATTTTCCGCAAATAAAAACAATGTTCAACAATAAATAAAGAAATTTAAAAAAAATCCTTTTGTATTCTTTATCGGTGTTTCAGTTTGTAAAAAAATTAGACCGATTAGCTTATCCTATCCACCTAAAAAAATTGCGAAAATCGGCTATTTTCGGGTGGTCACACCGTGATGATTCCTTAACATAATGGAGGTACTGCTATTGAAAAACGTCGTGAAATATGCACTAATATCCATTTTCAAATGTTGAAGAGTTTCAGATACATACTGTATTTCACTTCTACGCTATTCTCACTTACACGCCATATTTGATGTACCCCTTGAAAAACGTATAACTGAAGTTTCAATGTAATCAATGTACAGCCGATGTCCGGGAAGCACCTCTCAAAAACGTCTTTTGCGGTGAGCAATGCCCTTCTGAAGCAGGTTATCTAATATAAAAAATCAAACAGAATTCGTTTGTATATAAGTTCATCCTATGATTAACCGAAGAAATTTCCGAAATATCAAATTGCAAAAAAGGCGCGTGCTCAAAGTGAGAGTTTTGGTTTTTGCGAAAAAAGGCATTTTTCATTCATCGAATCGAAAATATACATAGGAAAAAAAATCCTACGATCAAATACTTTATTTTAACATCTAGAAAAAGCCCTAAACATTTGCGAGCATCGATGCAATTGTTTTTGAGATATTTTGCTCACCGACTTCGAAAACGTACTTTCGAGAAAAAAAGCGTTTGTAGTTTCGACCAACATTCCGAGCGTTCCGACGGGGGTCAACATAGCCCATAAATCTGTCAATTTTGATCCGATCACCTGATGATATACTGTCGATATATATTGGTCTTAAAAAAGGCGATTTTTCAACTATTACAACTAGACATGACCCCTTAAGCACAAAAGCCCAGTTGACTCAGCAATCTGATGAATGGCAGTGCAAGCGGAAAAATGACATATGGAGTCCAAATCTGATTGTTAAAAAGACTCACCAAGAATTCACGATTCTCGAAGAAACTGCACTTCGTCCATATCCCTTTTCCCAAAATTCCTACCCTACTCTCAGTGGATGTGGCAAACATGCTCGACATGCAAACAAACTTGTGATGTTTCGATGGTGCCCAGCAGGGAGCGTCGAAAAGCTGCTTATCTTGTTTTTGAAAGGACGAGGTCAAGTTTCCTCATAATGGCCACTTTCCTCAACTATTTCTTTTGTCAATCGATCCTTGCTTCACCTTCGAAGCTTTTCCCAGTGATTGCATACTCGACTCACTATATCGAGGCACCAAATTATGAAACTTTTCCCTACTTCTCGTAGCTGCCCCAATACTACGAAGGATCGTGTATACTTTTCCTGCAGTGGTTGTACTCTTCTTCTATCCTTCGTCTCTCTCCTTTTTCCCGCTTCACTCAGGCCTCACGCTCTCTTTCTCTCGCCGTTAAACAAGTTCCTGACGAGCGGAATACACTTCCTCTCGGTAGGAAATCGAACAAGGACATCCGAGTCCTCGTTCTCGTCGGGCTACACTGCAGAAATATATCTCCTGTACGAAAGCTTCAAATATATATATATGTGTGTGTGTGTGTGTAACCAGTTAACCGGATAGGGGCAGCGCGGGAAAAAAGACCTTGGGTCTGCCGAAGCTCAGGAGTTTTCTTTGTACAGCGGATAAAAACTCGCCCTCCTCTCCTCCACCTTACCCAGGCGGGAACCAACTTTATCTGGACCGTGAAGAAGCTTACTTCTCAGGCACCTTGTTCTTCGTTGCTCTCATGGATACTGTGCGACGAGAAAACGAGAGGACGAGTAACCTCAAAAGTTTGTGGATTTCCTACAACATTCGGCAAATCCGTGCCACATTGAATAATCGCAGCTCACAACTTTCAATGTTCCGTCTGGTATACTGCCTCGTCAAGACGGCCCAATTTTGTATCACTGACGAGTAATAAAATGGATAATTGCACGTGATAAAAGTAATGATTCTTCCTGCAAGTGTATTGAGAAAAAGGTGAAGTGTCCGTACATTCCTTCAGGCTGGAAAAGCTGATGGGTTGGACTGCGATGCTGAGACCTGTACATCGTTTTTTGGAGATTTGGTCAGTGTTGACGTCTAAACGGAGCTTTTTGCCTGCCCGCTTGTAGAATTACCATGTTGTTTGTTGCACCTGGATCTGTCACGGAGGGGCTGAAAACATTGTTTTCCTTCTGAAATTTCCTTTGAATTGTACTTTTATTTTCTAGTTACGCATGATGAGAAAAAAGAATCGTTGAATGTGCAAAATGCACTTTGTTGTCTCGAAATTTTGTTGTTTTAACAGTTGCTCAGACATGCTAAATAAGCAGATAGTTTAAATGTGTCTTTGGTTACTGCCCAACTATACTGTTTTGTTATGCCAATCAAAAATCAAGTTGAACGTATTTAAAGATACAATTTTGTTAAACCAACTGAATTTTGGATGGATGAACGAATTTTTTTTCAGTGCATGAACGGGTCCAAATCGAATGATCAAGGGGTTACACCTAGTTGGAATTTTTGAAAAAATCGATTTTTCGTTTTCGACGAATTCTTATGATATAACTTTTCAAAAATATTCTCGGGAAATTTCCAGTCGGTCCGTTGAAAATTGAGGGAGTTACGAGCGTTTGCAGGTAGGTCCGCTTACCGCTTTACCGTTACAGGTAAAAACTTTAAACGCGTTTTTCTCGCAATGACTTTCTCAGAATCGGTGGCCAAAACATCTCAAAAACAACTAAACCGATCTGCTTCAAATTTCACAGACATTTTTTGTATATCAAAAGGCAGTCCTTAATCGAAGGCTTTTTTTCAATGCTTACTTTTTTTATATCAAGGAAAATAGAGTGTTTTTTTTCACCGAAATTCGGACGATCACTTTCGACCGGCGACCGTTTTTTCAAAAATCATTATTTCATGGAATCCTTCGATTAAAGACTAGATAATACGGTACAAAAACTAAATTCATTTGGTTTTTTTTTATTTCAGATGATTTGTTCCCGAGCAGGAGTGGTCACCGCGAAGGATCTTTTTTATAAATATTTCCCAATAAAAAAATTGTCAAATATACTTGAAATGATACCCTTTACTATGAAGAAAAAGTTAAAAACTGGCACCAAATTCCCAAAAAAAAATTCAAGAAAACACCTCCTTTTCCGGCCGCGAACTAGGTGTAACCCGTTAAGAGAACAGAAGGTATGGGATGTGTGGGAAGAAAAAGTTCACGAGGCCTTCACCCGAAGAGAGCAGGGTTCGTGGTCTCTTTGCGTGAAATGAATTGGTCGCTCGAGTATTTGTTGATGATCGACAGGGTATGAGAATGGATAGCATGACGGCGAAAGGAAAGATCCTGACCGCTACTTACGACCATAAGATCGGCTCCTTTCATAGGCCAGTGACTGGTGAAAGCGCTCACTGTTGTGACAGCTTGGTACAAAGTTTAGCCACTTAGTAAGCAGCTCTCGGATACACTTGAATTCGCCAATTAACGAGGTTCAAATACTCAAGAGTGGACAACGAGGAAAGAAGGATTGGTAGGGCGAGAGTCGGCTGTCAGGTACTCTGTGCTCCTTAGGGCTGCTCCTTAGGGCCGAGTACGTTTTCCGAATCGCAGCCACTTCAGTGGCCCTCGCAGCGTCTCATGAAACGCTCCTCAGAAGTGTCTGATACTTGAATTTATGGACACATAAATTTTTTTACATTTAATCAGCACGTAAGAATGTCCAATCTCCGAAATGGGAACTTTGGGACCTGGAACGAGGCGGAAGTTCTAGGGGAGCATGAGAACTGGTAATGATGACCTATGATCCAAACACCCGAAGAAAAACATCGATAAATTCGATGTTTTATTCACCCCATGTACAAGACGAGCTTACTTTGACCCTCAAGCGCTTACTCGATATATCTGTCCCGATGAAATGGAGAATCTGGATTTAGCTCAAAGCCAATATGGCAGAGAACGGAAAGATGTCAAAGTTGAAATACCAGGTCGATTTTCCGGAACCCTCGCAAAAAACGATGCGCGTACACTTTGACATTATCGCACCATTCCGAGATGGAAAATAAATACTGATTTACGTTTTTTTGTAAAACCTGATCGCACACTTCCCACTGGCGGAACATGCGGATCAATGTGGTCCGATTTTGATAGGCACATCGCACTAAGTATCGTGGACTGAAAAATAAAAAAATTAACGTCATTATGGCGACAATAGTCGCAAGGTTTTTATTTGTGTTTATTCGTGCTATATTCGAAGGATCTTTGATGGGAAGTTTTTCGCTGATTATGCATATCGTAGAAATTTGGTCTGAGACTGAAAATTACGTGGCCCGAACGTGAGAAACGTCGGTCCATAGACTTCCAACGATTTTTATGGAAGTGGAAGGTTTTTGGGAAAATAAACGGCGAATTTGTATTCAGGGGTTAAAAATTTTCCAATAGACTTGCAAAATCTATTAAAATTCACGTTTTTGCATTTGGGTAAATAATTGATGTCTAGTGAATTTTCAGTTTCGAAGAAACGAAGACCTTACCACGAAATCTTAAGGAACCTCCGACTGCTACGTACGAAACCGCAATTTCGGGATTCTTAAAGCGTTACACCTGAGTAGAAAAAAAATGGCGGCCTTGTTTTTTTACACCTTATACAAAAGAAATTATACGCGATTTTTTTAATTTTTATTATTTTGAGAACTCATTTTCCGAAGTGCCTCCAAGCGCTGCAAAACGCACGAAACACCCTAGACGAGGAAAGTAACTATTTGGAGGCGTTTAGTCCAGTCGTTGTACAAAAAACGTACAACGACCTAACAACTGAAGACCTACTATCAAAAGGCCTCCGTGGGTATACGCAGAATTTAAATGAGAGCTTCAATTCCGGCGTGTGGACGATAGCTCTTAAATTAGTTTTGGAACTTTAACCGCGGTTTTCTCAAACTACGTTTTTGAAATCGGGAAAACGCATAATTCGATCATTTTTCATCCGATTTACTTGAAATTGTAAATGCAGCTTCTTAGATAAATTCTTCAAAGAAGTGCACACGATTTTTACAATTCATCGAAAATTCTCTTGTTTTTATAAACACATTAAGGCCGATTTTTTGGCAAAAAGAAAAAATTAATTTAATTTATGCCATTTTGCCAAAAAAAAACATGTTTTCTAATTATCGTATATATTTCTCTAGCAAAACTAATGTAAACGGCGAAAATTTCTTTTTTTTGTTCTAGGTGCTAATTCATGAAAGCTTTACGTCCTCCCGCAAAGCGCCTAAAAAAACTTTTACAAGGAACATCACTTTGGTGTCCTCGTCCGATTTTGTTGAGACTTTGTTATGTGAAAGAGTATCAAAAACTGAGAGACACGTATATTTTTTTTTATCGGCGGAAGAACGGTTTTAACGGGTGAAACGCACCCTAAAAAATGGGGATGTTTTTCGTTTTTCGTCGATAACGTTTTAACGGTACGAGATATAAAAAAAGTCAAATTGTAACAATGTTTATTTTTTTGTGTACTATACATTGGAGATGAGAACGATAACGTTATCGACGAAAAACACCCCTATTTTCGAGGGTGCGTCTCACCCCTTAAAACCGCTGTGATGTGAGCCTAACGCTGATAAATATTTAGCCAAACTTCTTGGTTATTCGTGTGTTTGGGAGCTCCAGGAATTCAGCACCAGAATTTTCGTCTTTTTATTTGCTACTTCTCCCTCCTGCTTTCCTCTTCTTCCTGTCCTTGCATTTTCCTTTATATCCTTGTTTGGTCGTCGCGTGCTTATCATTCCAGTACTCTGATCCTCTTTCTTACATTTTCCGTCGCCCCCGTTGTATACCCGCTTTCCTTTTACCCGCCACTTTCTCAGGGATTAAGTCCTTACGACATCCTCCTCCGGAGAATCCTGTTTCTCTTCGCAGTAAAGGACACGACGTTGCGCCATTTCGGTCGCTGGTCTGTTGGGCCGGAGACCGTTGTTCCTTTTTAGCGGTTGTTTATCTACGCGGGTACGAATTTTCTCGTTTTTCATTGGTTTTCAGTTTGGCCCTTCAACTCTTTCTTTCACGGTTTGTCCACCTCTGTTTTCCTGCTCCTCTCGCTAGGGTCCACCTTGGAAGAATATCAACGTGAGTGTGGGCCACTGGGAAGATACTTCGTGTACGGGAGTCACTGAGGGGGAGATACCTTTGGGCGAGGGAAAAATGCTGATTTTCATGACTTTTTCTTAAGGCGTTACCCCCACTTGTAGCGTAAAAAAAGGCATTTTTCTTGAATTTTTTAAAAGAAAACTACAAAACTTTTTTAATCGATCAATATACCATCTTAAAGAACACATCTTGAAGAACTTTCAGTAATTTTTTTATTGAAAAATATTACATTGTTTAGTGGCAAATGGCCGTCAATTAAATAATGTTTTTATATACACGGTTTGCGGTGACCAACATTGCGGCGAAGTGGATCATCTGAAAAAAAAAATGCGGATTGATTTAGTCAAATATAAGTATAAACTAGTCTTTAATCGAAGGATTTTAAAAAATATTAATTTTTCACAAAATGGCGGACAGTCAAAATTAATGGTTCGATTTTAACGAAAAAAACGGCCGTTTTTTAGCTATAAAAAGGCCATTTTTTTCGAAAAAAAAATCGAACGATTAAAGACTACATTTTTATGTATTAAATAAGCCTGCAAAATTTCAAGAAGATCGGTTCAATAGTGTTCGAGTAATCTTGGTCACCGACTTCAGAAATGCCATTTTGAGAAAAACGCCTTTAAAGTTTCAATTTCACAACGGATTCTTCTCTTTCAACGCTCATATCTCAGTCAATTTTGTTCGGATCGACTTGAAATTTTCAGGACATATTTTCAGATACTTATACTTCAAAAAAATGCAATAAAAAAATCGATTTTTTCAAAATCGCAGGTGGGGGTAACCCCTTAAAGGAAACATTTTTTCATCATTTCTTAGATTTAGGTTGTTTTGTTACTACTTTTGGCTGTTACATTGCACTTTTAAAAAGTAATCTTTAAAAATCGCGGTGGTATGGCACGGTCTTCTAAACGGGTTGCGGCGGAGGTTGTCAGACGGCGTGACACGTAGCGTCGATGGAATTAAGGGGTCTTCTCAATTTGGACTCTAAAAAAAAGGCGATTTGCATGAATTTTTAAAATAGGTTTATATTATAGATATTCATATAAAAGTTGTTACACTTAATAAATACACTTTCGAAATACATAAAAGAAATTTTATTTATTTGTTTATGTCACTATTTATAGACGAAAATGGTAGTTAAAAAAATGTCCTAAAAAAATTGTAGGTCTGCGCCGTTGATTAAATCTCGGAGATGGATCATCCGAAACAAAAAAATCAAATGGTTTAAGATTCACTATGTTAATGTTTACATATGCAAAAATAACAAAGTGGCAGACATTTTTCGAAAAAAAACAAAAAAAACGGGTTTTTTCACCGTTTTTGGCAAAAAAAAAGGAAATATCAATATTTAAAAGATCCTTGATATGCGCTATAGCTATAGTTGTAAAGGATATGTGGTTAAAATTTCATAAAGATCGGTTCAGTAGTTTCAAAGATTGTATCAACAAGCCGTCGAAAAACGTTGTTTTGAGAAAAACGCGTTTAAAATTTGTTTGGGTCACATAAATACATAAAAGAATTTTTCCATGTATTTCGAAAGTTTATTTATTAAGTGTAACCACTTTTATATCAATATCTATAATATAAACCCATCAAAAAAATTCATGAAAATAGCCTTCTTAGCATCTAAAGCAAAAAGACCCCTTAATCTGAAAACCACCAACGAAGATTTTCATTTCGTTGAACCTCAGGGTACGGACTGGGTTAGCGTAACCCAAGCGGTATTCCAATTCCATGAAAATTTTTAGAATATTGTTTATATTTCCATCTATAACTTTTTTTTAATAAAAAATGTCCATTTCCATGAACATTTTTGGAATAATGCTTAGATTTTCAACTATAACTTTTTCAAATAAAAAAATATCACGAATCTGATGAAACCATCGCATTTCTGAGAAAAAAAAATTAATTTATGAATTACAGCCCAATATGCAGTCGATCAAAGTTGCCGGGTTAGGCTAACCTGTGTCCGTACGGACCGTTACATTTTTATAGTCCGTGCCCTGAGGGTTAACACTCATACGGAGAAAATAAACCAAGAAAAAGTGACAAATGTTGAAAGCCGATGACATGGTACGCTTTGAAACATAAAGATTGAATATTCCGAAAAATATATACATTTTGCAATAAAAAAATGCTGTTTAAAAAATGTTCAAAAATATTTAGGTTTATGTTTTAGACAATGAGGTTAAAAAATGTATTCCAAATTTCATCAGAATTGGTCGATTTGTTTTTTAGCTATACGTCACGTCAGTTTTGAAACTGCAGTTTAGAAGACTGTGCCATACCTCCGCCATTTTTAAAGATTAATTTGAGAAAGCATGTAACAGCTAAAAGTACTAATAAAATATATCCTGAGTTTCAAAAATGGTGAAGAAATCTTTCCTTTAAAGAAAAACATGATAAACAGTAAAAAAAATGCGATGCCTTAAAGCATCTTCCCCGTCAACGGGTTATGCCTAGTTGTAACAGCCGAAACCAGCCCAATTTTTGTGAATTTTTTTAGAAAATCGTGATGAAATTCTACAAAAGAAAAGGGTATTTGAAAAAGTATCATGTTAAGTAACCTTTGTAGTTTTTTTTGTGTGAAAATATTTACTTTTAATCGATTTACAGTCGATGTACGGAAAGCACCTCTCGAAAATGTCTTTTGCGGTGCGCAATGCCCTCTTCTGGACCAGGTCATCGGATATCAAAAAACCAAACAGATTTTGTTAGTATATTAGTTTAGGGCAGAGCGGGGTTTCATGAGCCGCGGGGTCTACTGCGCCACCCATACCAGCACACAGATGGTAAATGCTAGATACAAGTGCAGGATGTCAGAAGCAGCGGGAGAGGTACGCGGCTCGGCCGCTTTTGCGTCATCGCCGGCCGTTTGTCCAGTTAAAGAGACAAAAACCCAGCACTTTTTAGCGTAAAATATGAATTTTTGGCTGAAGGTAGATCCCTGCATACTGAAGGTAATCCCAATAAAATGCTGACCCTCAACTCGCCCCAACCCTAAGAAATGGGGGTTGAAAACTTAAAAATCGCCGTATTTCGATAATTAATAGTCCGATGAAAAAATGTTTCAAACAAAAGTTGTTTAGAATAATAAAATACGTATAAAGTTATCTAACGTCCAATCCCCTATCTTTGAAAATAGCGGCACAAAAACACGAAAGCACCATTGACAAAGACGCAGCGATATGTCCACTCCGCTCGCACACGCATCAACTCCGAATTTTCGAATCGTTTTTGTGCCGCTATTTTCAAAGATAGGAAGTTGGACGTCAAATAACTTTATACGAATTTTATTATTCCAAAGAACTTTTGTTTGAAACCTTTTTTGATCGTGCTATTAATTATCGAGATACGGCCATTTTTAAGTTTTCAATGCATATTTCTTGGGGGTGGGACGACTTGAGGGGCAATATTTGCCAGACTTCGGGTGATCACAGTAACCTAACCCCTTAACGACTGTTTATAGAGAATTTTTTGATCGCAAGTTTGTGCTGTCCAGGCAACAAAATAAGTGGAATATCATGCGCTAAGATAAATAAGTGGAAAATTATGTGCCAAGCTAAACAAGTGGAAAATTGGAATCTTAGCACATAATTCACAATGTTAAAGTTTGCATCGTTGGTATGCAATGGAAATCAATATTTCTGAATTCCTCTGATTTCTTTTGGCAGATTTTCGGTACGAAAGGCCCTCAACCAATTTTTAAGATATTAATTTAGCAATCTACAATATGAACTGATAAAAAAGATATTCTATAATAAAAATGAACAGAATAAAATGTAAACAAGAACTTTCGTTGCGTTCCAACGACGCAACCTTCAACACCATTATAATTTACTAAATCTATTTCTAGCAAAGTGCAACATTTTATTGGGGTTACTTTCAGTATAGTACAGTCGTTCTGTCGCTGAAAAACCCTGGAATCGGAGAAAATTAGAAGAAGGCTAGTTTTTTGACAGGTGATTTTATAGGTGCCGCGGGTGTCAAATCCAAGTTTGCCTAAAAATCGGGGTGTAGGGTTTTTTTAGGGGATGAAGGGAGATGAAGGTGGATTAATGCCAAACTACAACTCCTACGAGGTCGGCGCCGTGAGACAAAATGTGCAGAAAAATGCGGGCTTTAGTTTTGTCCACAGCGCCGAAGTCGTGGAAGTTCATTTTGGGGGTGAAAAAATAGGGTGAAATTTTGAAAAATCAGTTTTACTTCAATAACTCTTTAGAAAAAAATCGTACATGTTTGGTTCAAATGGGAACGTTGTAGCCCTTGAAAAGACGCGTCGATGGAGTATTTGATCATTACTCTCCGATAATATCTTCACCCCCAAAAGAATCGTTGAAGACTTAACAAAAAAATTGTTTATTGAATAACTCAAAAACAATCGGTTTTTCGGGTATGGTTCAAATGGACGAAATGTAGAGAATAAGTTTCTCTATATTTTCGTTGCTATGGACCACCCTTGAATTTTGATTTTCCAACCCCTCTCGGGGGTTGAAAATTCAAAATGAAATTCTGGGAAAACTATTGACCGCACGAATTCGCCGCCGTGGAAGAATTTGTAGCTTGAACTCTCAGCTACATTTAGGTCTACAGCGCCAAACTCGTATCTCTTTATTTTCGGTCAACAGTTTTCCCAGAATTTCATTTTGAATTTTCAACCCCTGAGAAGGGTTCGAAAAAGCAAAATTCAAGGGTGGTCCATAATAACGAAAATATAGAGAAAATTATTCTCTACATTTCGTACATTTGAACCATTGGTTCTCTTGAGCATGGGTCATTGGATTTGCATTGAAAATCAGATGTTTAAGGGGAGGTATCTGAGTAAACGGCGAGAAAAACAGGTAAACATCGGGAATTTTTATCTCAAAAACTAATGTTTCGATTGGATCCGGGTTTTTTATTGGAAAATATATACATTGGGGTACGTTTAGGAATATTTTAAAAATAAATTCGTTGATTGGAAGCGATTCAAACGCCATTATCTCGAAACATAGTTTTCAAAGTTGGTGCCAGATGTATCTCGAAAACGGCTTGTCCGATTTTGTCCAAATTTGCATACAGTATTCTTCAATAGTTTTTCTCGTTCGCCACGTAGGATTTTTTTGAAATTTCTATTTTTGACGGAATTGCGACGATTTTAACGGGGTCCTCTAGTTTCTCGGCTGTTTTTTTACTTTTGTATTTAAAGCATCGAAATAATCAATCTCATTGTTTTTGCATAATCTTTATTAACATTTAAATAAGCTTTACAAATTTTTTGAAGTCAAAATATATAATAGAATAAACGTTATAGTGGCCGACAGGAAGACATCAAGTAAAAGAGGTGCTTGACGGTGACCAAGATTGCGGCTGTTCTGCTTATCTGAAATCAAAAAACCAAACGGCATTTTAATCTTCATATTTAAGACTAGCGATTGAACTAGAGTGAATTCTAAATTACAAAAATTGACTTTTTTATACACTTTTCAAAATTACATTCTATTTTTTACTCATTTTTTCTTAAGTTTTTCGCTCGTACAAAAAAAAACTATCGAAGCAATCATGACAATCCTAGTTCAATCGATAGCTTATAACATATTAAAGATGCTGTATAAATTTGAACGAGATCGGTGCAGTAGTTTCTGAAATATCGTGGTCACCGTTTCGAAAAATGGTGTTTCGAGAAAAACGCGTTTGAAAGTTCGCGCATGTGATTTATACTTGTGAACCACTTCGAATATCGAAAAATCCTTTGGCACACATTTTCTACACATGTTGTAGATGTGATTTATGAAGAAAAAAAAATCGATTTTTTCGACCCGAGAAACTAGAGGACCCCGTTAATTTAACATTCGTTTTTCGTTCGTAATTTCCGACGATTTTGGATTGCATACACATTGCATAAAAAAGCAATACTTCAATCAAATGAAAAAACCCTTTCGCCCTACCCACTTAGCCACCCTAACATGTTAGGATGGCTAAGTGCGTAGGGCGCTCAACACTTAGAACGAAAGACCCAGGTTCGATCCCGATGTTAGGTAAAAACTTGATCAATGCAGAAAGCGTTTTTAATGCAATTATTCTATGTACATGGACATAAGTAAAAGTAAAGTACATAAGAAAATTTAAAAAATATAACTAGAATTTTTATATTCATAATTTACAAATTTTTTGTTTTTCATTTCCGGCAGACGATCCGGCAGCCGTTGCTGGGCCAATATGGGCGTATGATATTTGGCAAAGTCTTAGCAGCCATTCATGGTTTACCATTAACAACCATGCATGGTGCGGAACTGGCCCGTTTACATAGCCATTATCGCGCCATCGTTTTTTCTCTGGCAACCAGTCGTGGGCCATTACTGTGCCGATTGTAAAACCCTATTTGGGATTTTCAAAGTGACAGTCTCGATTTTTGCGAAAAATGGGCATTTTTCCTTTATCAAATCGAAAGTATACATCGGTAAAAAAAATCCTTCGATCTTATACTATATTTTTATACGATCAAACGAGCCCGCCTAAGGCGGGCGAAGTTCGATCGGGATTATACGAAGACGTCTCGTTCGAAGATGATTATGTGTAGTAGCGTCAGCTATGCTCATATCCACAACGTTGAGAGTGTTTTTTTTTTTTTTTTTTTTTAATTCCCGCCTCAGCACGGCCCGTGTCCCATGGTGACGTGGTCTGTCATATAGTTTAGAGATCTGTTTTCTTTAATTTTTTTTTTTTTTGTAAAGATGATTATGGGAACTTGGGGTTAAGATATTTGGGTGGGGGATAATCATCTTCGAACGAGACGTCTTCGTATAATCCCGATCGAACTTCGCCCGCCTTCGGCGGGCTCGTTTGATCGTATAATTATACTACGACGTCTCGTTCTCGATGATTATGTGTAGATTTTTAGAGCTTGGGCTAAAAAAAAAAGAAAATTTTTTATTTTCCATAAAGTACAATCGGCGTAAGGTTTTTATGAACTCAAAATTGACAGAGCGAATGCTTCATTTCTGTTTTCTATTGGTCGGTTATAAAATCGAGCGAATGTTTTTGACTTTTCTGACCATCCGGCTACACGTTTAATTGTATCGATGCTAATACCTTTGCTTATCGCTCTCGAAATGGTCACATGTTTTGTACTATAAGCTGAAAAGGTACTCGTATCAATCCCTGCTTTTTTTAAAATAGATTTCACCCAATGGGATAAAGTCTCCGCCGTCACAGGTTTGTGTGGCTTGACTGTCGAGATGAATAAATTGGTACGGTCCCCTCTAATATTTTTTGTACGTTCTACATATTCTAATGCCGCTCTTGCTGCACATATATCTTTTCTTTCTTCAAAAAATGGTAACACGAAATTGGGCTGATATTTTCCGGGTTTTGAGGTTTTAATCAGCTTTGGAATTTTTATTTCAATGCCGGTTTTCGATTCTTTGATATTGCGTATATCGATTAACGCCATTGTTTGTAAGCGATGTGCTGTTGTTAAGGTAGTTCCTCTGCGAAAATCTCAACCAAAAGTTTACATACCATGTTCATGTTTAAAAGATTGATAATTGGTGTAAATAGTAATAAATAAAATTAAAAACTACGCAATATTGACTCGGTACTAGTAGATAATACGATGGATATCATTTATTGCCGTAAAATATATTTTATATTGTGTTTTTGATCTACCATTGCCAGTAAACTTTTTGCCGGGACTGTCCAGGCTTTGCCCCAATTGTTTTTTTTCCAGGTTTTGCCAGGCTTTGCCAGACTTTGCACCAAAATTGTGAGGGCTTTTCATGGTTATATCTTGGAAACTAGATGGTGAATCATTCTCATTTTTTTTCACATTATTCGTGATACCTTACTCTAGCTTATCCTCGTTTTTTATCAATTTCTTAATTTTAGTTTTGACGGTAAAATTAATGATGCTCTGTTTGCCAATCATAACGCATTTGTTGCGTGTAAACCAAGCCAACTTTAAGTGTAAATATCTCAGGTTTGGGGTGGTCAAACTTATTCAAATTGCACAGATGTTTGGATAATGTATTGAATAACATATATGTCAAATTTCAACCATTTCTTAATTCAACTCTTCTGTGGAGGTACTACCTTAAGAGCAGTAATAAAACTGTTTTTTCTGAGAGTTCTTTTAAATTTGTGGCATCTCCGGATGGCAGATTCTCAATATAATCTAAAACTGGATCAATGTCCCATGTCGTTGAATATTTTACCTTCGTTGGTCTTTGTCTAAAGACACCGCGCATAAAGCGACTTATCATTACGTCTCTTGAGAAATTTTCTGACGTTATTAACGTAATCGCAGCTCTGTCGGAGTTTAATGTGCCATATTCTGCTCCCTCTCTGAAGCGTTTTGTCAGGAACTTGATTATTTTAAACTTATCCGTGTGAAATACGTCGTAGTTATTTGCCTTGGTAAAATTCCACCACTGCTTAAGCGATGATTCGTATTGCCTCATCGTCGAATCAGCGAGTGAATTCATCATTATGTCAGCTGCTTCTTCCGCCAGTCCCTTTTTTAGAAAAGCCTGCCTGACAATTGCCCGGCCACCAACGAAAGCGTCCTCGCTAATGGGTGAGACCTCTCTCTGCAAGGGGATAACAATAGTTTTTTACTCGGTTTAAAAACAATCGGTGGCTTCCTGAGCAGCGAGGTGAATAGCGGGTACCATGATTGCGTCGGCCAATATGGTACTAACACAACGCCCCATGTAGGGTGATCGGTAGTGGCCAATGATTGGCCGATGCTCGACGCCAAGCCTGCCAACATTGGCACTCGAGCTTGGCCCGATCATCGACCGAGCCTTGGATGATAAGAGCGGCCCGATATTCGCAATCAATATTGGCCCTAGAATGGCTTATGAGAATCGGCCGAGCATCGCGTAGGAGTTCATTCGAGAATCGGCCAACAATAAGCCCCCTCAAGATTGCCATCATTGGCACTCGAGCTTGGCCCGATTATCGACCGAGTCTTGGCGGATAATTGTGACCCAATATAGATCACCAAAATTGGGCCTGCACCGCCAAAAAAAAAATTAATTATTTTTGTATTGTAATTCGTCATTACCTGGTCTTTCGAAATGATTAGTTCGAAGAAAATATTTCACCCCATAATGGGGCTCGAACCTTGAACTTCCCTACTCATAGCCAAACACGCTGCCCCTATGCTACCGAGTGCTTGTAACATTTGAATCGCAGATATGGCATAAGATACCAAATGGATTCTGATCATTATTTGTATGACATAAACTATATCAATTAGTTAATATCATTGTGATAACTAGAGAATGTTATCGAATGACATGTTATAGAATTTTCAAACTAACCTATATATATAATTCTTCTCTCTCCACCTTCTCTACCCCCACAACCCGTCAATATGTGTGTTGCAATAAAGACAGACCATTAGTTCATTAGTTCAAGTTTACTTTGAATAAATAAATATATTTAAAATGAATAATTCCAATAATGGAATGCAATAGGAAAAATTTGATTTCGCGAAAAATCTAGTTAATTCAAATAAAAAATAAATAAATAGACGCGGTTAGTTAATATTAATAGAATTTTTCTGTCAGTGTAGGATGGTTCATAAAAATCGGCAGAATATCGCGTATGAGCTCGTTCGAGAATCGGCCAACAATGAGTGCATTGATTTGGTAGTATATTTGTTAAGAAAAATGTCCAATGGACTCGTAAAAAGTATTTATCTCGTCTCTCAATGATTTCAACGCGAAACAATGAATCGTCAATATACGAATTGCGGTTCGATCATGCGTTACTCGGCCGAACATTGGCCTCGTATCGGTAAAAACATGATTGGCGAGTCTATACTTCGCCAAACGTCGACCTCGTATCGATAAGCCAATGGTTAGAGAGCCTATATTGGGCCGAACATTGTCCTCGTATCGGCAAACCAATGATTGGCGAGTCTATACTTCGCCAAACATCGGCCTCATATCGATAAACCAATAATGAACAAGTCTATACTTGGCCGAATATTGGCCTCGTATTGGCAAACCAATGATTGGCCAGTCTATACTTCGCCAAACATCGGCCTCGTATCGACAAGCCAATGATTAGCGAGTCTACGTTTGGCCGAACATTGGCCGCGTATCGGCAAACCAATGATTGGCGAGTCTATCCTTCGCCAAACATCGGCCTCGTATCGACAAGCCAATGCTATATTTGGCGAGCGAGTTTATATTTGGCCGAACATTGGCCTCGTATCAGCAAACCAATGTTGGCTAATCAATACTCAGCCGAGCATTGGCGTACAATTGGTTAATCGATCATCGTCCCGCCAACATTGGTCCAAGTATTGGCCGTTACGGTTCGATTGGCGAAACCTACATGGGGCCCTCAGCTTTATCGGCGATAAGTTTTTTAAGAGTCGGTAGAATTATAGCGAAAGGCGGAAATGCGTATGGTCTCTCTCTTGCCCACGACACCGTAAATGCATCAACTCTAAACACATTAGGATTTGGGAACCTCGAACAAAATTTGTTTACTTTTTTGTTTGCATCTGTGGCGAATAAATCAATACTAAACGGCCCGAACTTTTTATTGATTTTTTCGAACGCTTCTTGCGACAGTTCCCACTCTGTATCTGTGTTTGTGATTCGTGAGGCAGTATCGGCATAGACGTTTTCTTTCGACGCGATATAGGAAGCGTGTAACCAAATTCTTCTTTCTTCGCACCATGCCCAGATTTGGCGTGCGAGATCGCTCAGAATTGGGAATTGCACACCTCCAAATTTATTTACATACGCAATGGCCGTGGTATTATCCAGCCTAAGTAAGACCTCGCAATCGTGTAATTGATGTGCAAAACTTTGAAGAGCGAGAAAAGCGGCTGAGAGTTCTAGATAGTTAATGTGGCGCTTCTTTTCTTCATTATTCCACCATCCGTTTGCCGATTGTTCATTACAGTGAGCCCCCCAACCCGTCAGAGAGGCATCTGAGAAAATCTCGATTTTGTAGTTACACGTTCTTATTGGATTTACTCCGACCTGGCTATTTATCATCCACCATTTTAAATCTTCATTGAGCTTGTTGCTCATTATCATACGCGCCTCGTAATTTTGGTCGTTAATTATTAATGCGAGAAATTTCTCCCGTTCCAGTCTTTTACAATAAACAGTCCCGTATGCAACTGCAGGGCACGCCGCGTTTAGCACTCCCAAAAAATGTGCAAAGTTTCTAATTTAACATTGTGTTCCTACTGTAAAATTGGTGAGTAGTTTTTTAATTTTCTTTCTTTTTATATCCGTTAGCTCTATTGTGTAATCCGTTGAATTAATCATAAATCCCAAAAATTTGCATTTTTGCGATGGGGTTAATGAGCTTTTCTCCCTGTTTATAACAAACCCCAGTTTTTCCAATAATTTTTTCGATTCTAGCACGTTTTCCTGGCATTTTCGGAAATTGTTCCCTATGCACAGCATGTCGTCTAAGTATATAGTAGACAGAAAGCCCTTACTCCTCAGCACATTCATTACGGGTTTCATCACTTTCGTGAAGACGTACGGGCTTGTAGACAAGCTAAATGGTAAACACCGGAATTGGTACATTTTTTCTTTGAAAAGGAATCTTAGATATTTTCGATCGTCGATGTGCACGGGTATTGAAAAGTATGCATCTTTGAGATCCAGCGATGCCATAAATGCGTTAGAAGTTATTAGATTTCTAACTGACCGAATATCCTCCATTTTGAAGTGAGGTGCTTCAATAAACTTGTTAAATTGTTTTTAATTTAATATAAAGCGATGTGAGCCGTCCGGTTTAGGTACTAGAAAAATTGGAGACACGAATTGTCCATCGCAATCTTCGCATTTTTCAATTGCGTTTTTCTCTAGCAATTTTTCGATTTCGACTTCTAATGACTCGAGCTCTCCACCTTTCCATTGCCGCTGTTCAGGGAGCCCGGTTTGGTACGGGGTTTTTTCAAGCGGAATTTTGTATCCCGTTATGCAATTTATGATAAATTGGTCGCTCGTGATATTTTTCCACTCATTGATGAACAGGCTCAATTGTCCTCCGATATTTTTTACCTCTCCTACTTCTTCGACGGCTCCTTCGTCGGTCGGTTCTTGTCTCGACTCGACTGGGTTGATCGGTATGGGGCCCTCTGTTTGAATCGAATAAATTGTCTCCTCTGGTATCCGCCCGTCTGTCTGTATTGAGCAGACGGGCCTCTCCAGTTTCTCTGGCTTTGTGTCTTGTGGGTTAGCTTTTTATCAGGGGCCTTGAGGATCTGGCATGTCGATTCGATTGTTTTAACCTCTTTGATCTGGTCAGCTAATTTTTTCCCGTAAAGCCATTCATCCGAGTGAGTAGATTCCACAACTGGCTTAACGCTTTTTTTCAGCATCGGCGTGATAAACGATTTTCTCCCCACTGACTGTTGGTGAAATACGTCTGCCAATAATTTTCCCGTGTCACCGAGAAGTTCGATAAGTTTCATCTGGTCCACCTCGTTATCGGAGTCGTCGATTAAAAGAGAGACCGCTGTCCCCAGCGATATGATGGCAGTGCCAACACATTCCTGTGTCTGGACAAAATGACCGTCCCTCTTCTTTGCAATGTCCGTCATTGCTGCGCTAATTTCCAGGTTAACTTTACGGGGTTCTGCACATAAGTCACCCTTGCGAGAGTATTTTTTCGTCAGACTTTTTCTATTGTCTTCAGAAAGGCCTTCTTTCATCCAGGCTTCCCAGCGATTTTTTATCTCTGCGTGTAGCTTGATTGTCCCGCCCTGGACTGCATTTGGATCGTCTCCCAGCAGATTGAGAATTTCCTCATCAATCATAACCTCGTCACAGCTCTCTTTTTGAGAGTCTTTTTCTTCCTCTTTGCTTTCAAGAGTTTCCTCTGTGTGAGAGAAGGTATCGAGCAATTCTTCCTCTCGACTCTCGTCCTAGGGCTGGGCGTATTCCTTATTTGCACGCTCTGAAATATATATATGTATATATTTTTCTATCTCGCTCGTGTGGAGCTTAGCGAACTTGTTGTTCTTTCCCCTTGTTGGGAGGCAAAGTTCGTGGGGAACTTGCTCTCTGTTTTTTCGTATGGAAAAAACACATTAATTTCTTATTATTTTTTACCTGTGTTCCCGTCCGTTGAAGATTTCTCCGCTCGATGTTCCTCGCGTCTCTGTGAAACTAAATCTGTAACCAATTTTGTGAGATTATGTATCTCTTCTTTCATTTTTTGCAATTCTGCCTCGGTTTTTGCGTCGCCCCTTCTCCGCTCTCTCGAAGGCGATCGAGAACGCTTGCGTTTTCTTCCTTCCTTTCCCATTATTGTCGTTCCCCACTAATTTATACGATAAATTGTTTAACGACACTCTATTCGTGTGTGAACTCGTGAGCATAACGAAACGATATGACAGACCACGTCACCATGGGACACCGGCCGTGCTGAGGCGGGAATTAATACAAAAAAAAAAAAAAAACACTCAACGTTGTGGATATGAGCATAGCTGACGCTACTACACATAATCATCGAGAACGAGACGTCGTAGTATAATTACATCTAGAAAAAGGTCGAAAAATTTCAGAAAGATCAAGTCAGCAGTTTTTTAGATACTTTGCTCGCCGACTTCGAAAACATATTTTCGAGAAAAAAGCGTTTAAAGTTTCCAACGACGCTCCGAGTGTACCGACGGGCGTCAACATGAGAGCCTATAAATCTGTCAATTTCGATCCCATCACCTTGAATCTTTCAGGGAACATTTATAAGATGTTATACCGTCAAAATATATTAATTTTGAAAAAAAGGGATTGTTCGACTTTTTCATCTAGGCACAACCCGTTAACCTACACAGTGCTGCCCCCAATTGTAACAATTAAAGCGGAACACAATCAAATGTACCTCCGTCTACTTGCGCAAAATTGAAATGTTATTAAATTTTCAAGCTTCGTTCACGAAAATGAGATTTTATTCGGGCGAGGCTAGTCCCGTCTGAAGTTTCCAATTTCTCGCAATCCCCCTTGGTTTCCATCCCAGCAACGGCGCTCATCTACGTACACAAATGTGTTCACAATGGTGGCACAGTTTGAACAGGACATATTTCGCAATGAAACAGCTGCAAGATTTCTGCAGACTGAGACAACTGTAGCACACACACCCACGCATTGTATTCTGGAGAGCTGACGACTGCAGTTACGTATCTGGTTGTATGCACACTCGAGACTCCATCACTTCGAAGGAGTTCCGTTTGCCTTCGTAAACAGGAAGTCCCCCGGTAACTTCGAGAACGATTTTTTTCTCGCCTTTTTTACTTCCGGGCAGGTGGAACTGATACAAGGCTTGGACGAATTACCCAAAAGAATCACAGCTGCCTGAACATTCTGCAATTTTTTTTCTGCAATCCGCAAACAATGTTCATCGACACGTTAAGGGGTTACCCCCACTTGCGATTTTGAAAAAATCGATTTTTTTATTGCATTTTTTTGAAGTTTAAGTATCTGAGAATATGTCCTGAAAATTTCAAGTCGATCCGAACAAAATTGACTGAGATATGAGCGTTGAAAGAGAAGGATCCGTTGTGTAAACGACCGGCTAGTCTGAAGTCTTTCTGAAGTCTAGTCTGAAGTCGGTGACCAACATTACTCGAACACTAATGAACCGATCTTCTTGAAATTTTGCAGGCTTATTTAGTACATAAAAATGTAGTCTTTAATCGTTCGATTTTTTCGTTAAAATCGAACCATTAACTTTGACTGTCCGCCATTTTGTGAAAAATGAATATTTTTTAAAATCCTTCGATTAAAGACTAGTTTATACTTATATTTGACTAAATCCATCCGCATTTTTTTTCAGATGATCCACTTCGCCGCAATGTTGGTCACCGCAAACCGTGTATATAAAAACATTATTTCATTGACGGCCATTTGCCACTAAACAATGTAATATTTTTCAATAAAAAAATTACTGAATGTTCTTCAAGATGTATTCTTTGAGATGGTATATTGATCGATTAAAAAAGTTTTGTAGTTTTCTTTAAAAAAATTCATGAAAAAGGCCTTTTTGCGCTACAAGTGGGGGTAACGCCTTAAGAAACATATTAAAAATCGGATTTTTAGGTTGCCGAATTCTGGAAAATTTGAAAATAAAGTCATGGTTATATGTTTATTTTCGAATGAATTTACGAACGATATTGGAGTTTTTGATTTTTTTGAAGGATTTCGAGAACTAATTAGAAGTTGGATAATTTTTTTATTTGACATGTGGAAGTTTCGATGTATTTTTTAAATTCAAAGATAAAGGGCAAGTGTTTTAATTTTTTACTTGCTAAGTGGATGATTCGGATTTTTTCAAATTTTGAGTAATAAAGCAGAAATTCAAATATTGCAGTTGATTAATTGAATGTTTTTCTATTTTAGTAACGAACTCAAGAACGAAGTTCAATGACGCGTGTCTCTGTTTTGCCATCCCTTAACGAGCCGTAAATAAGTAAAACTTCTTTTTGTCCTCGTAGCAATCAAGTATACTGATTTTTGTGAAAACTAAAGTAAACGCAGTTTTTATTTTGTAGATTTGCGACTAAATTTATACACAGTACCCGAATATATTATATGCGTCACAAAATATTAGGTAACCGTTCGCACAGGTGACTGAAGAAAAATATTAAAAATCAGGTTGCCGTTGCCGAATTCCGGAAAATTGGAGAACACGTGAAGAGACCAAAACGGATGCAACCTGATAACTTCACCTAACAGGATTGTTTAATTAAAATTGAATGGAGATCTCTATCCTCTTGATTACTTCAATTTAAATTGATTATTTAATTAGCTAAATGCTTTTGATGGAATTGGGAGCAGCGTTCATTTTTAAATTACTATTCTACGATGATCGCCCCACATACAGTACCGCTCGAAAGTTTCCGATCACGTTGGATAATTGCAATATTTTATTAAAACGCAATACGTGTAACTTAATCGTAAACAGTAGCATTTTATTATGCAACATATGCACTTTGAACAATAAAATTGTAACGAAGATACTACATAACTCCATAAAATGAATTAAATTGTATTATACCGGTACGGGTTTCCTACAGTTTTTCCATATCCTCGGCAATTGCGGCAAACAAACTGAACGGGTTGCACCTACCGCGTGGCCGAGAAAGAGAAGAATTTTCGTGAATTTTTTGTTTTGGAAAAACGTGCAGGTTTTCAATTTTTGGGCAAGGTTCCGGACCCTCCCCACACATCGTCCTTTTAATATTTAGAGATAAAACCCTTAAAGGGATTTTTGACGACGCGCAATAGTTTTTAGGCTTGGGTTTGGGTTTGGGTTTGTTTGCGTTTGTTTGGTTGGATTTGTTTCGATATTTTTGGTTGGACAAAACGGAGAGCGCGATAACATATGTAGGTATGACCGGACACGTAGCAGATATATATAAGGCGATCCATGTCACTTCAGCCAGAAGAAAAAAATCCACAAATAATTTTGCAAAATCGAGTTACTTTATTGAAAAAATTCTGACGTTTTTTCTCGTTGATGACCATTTTTAACATTTTTCATTCAAATGGCTGTATCTTTGGCAAGATTTGACGTATTTACATTCGTAAAAAAAAATGTGCGTGCTTTTATGGCCTTCCAGAAAAAAAATAATTTAGATTTTATTGAGCAAGTCGAACGTCCGTTTCAGGGCAAAATACTCGTTATTTTTTTTTTTTTTAATTTCCCCGAATTGCGGGATATATATGTCATATGTATTTCAAAAACCTGGTAAACATACAGCGAGTGCTCCACACTGTTCAATCGAATATTAATAAAAAATAAAAAAATAGCTGTTACTTCACGGTGATTAGGAATCCCATAATATAAAAAATACTAAAAATCCGTTTTTCGTATTCACAATTGGGGGAAATTTTCTAAAAATAAAATAACGAGTGACTTTCCTTGAGAAAAAAAATATTTTTGCATATTTTGCCCTGAAACGGACATTCGACCCCGAGTCGAAATTTTTAGCCTCCTCTGAACCCTCGCAGAACCTATTTCTTTTGTAATGCACAAGCCGCCGGCCTCCGTTGAACCTACCAAACCCCATTTGTCGAGTTCACTGCCATGAAGAGACCTCCCCTTGGTCCAGTGTAGCCTCTATTAGACCTCCCAAACCTTCTCTCGACCCCCAGTTTCAGTAAAAGGTGCAGAGCACAGGCCTCCTTAACCTGCTTTCAATCTCAAACTGTTGCCTCGACCCCACCTAACCTGCTTTCGGCCCAAATTCGATATCTCCTCCATCATCATTCCATTGTGGCCTAATCGGGAACCCGTTCGATGACGAAAATAATACGAAATTAATAAAAATACATCGTCCCCTTATTAAATTATTATTGCAATATTAATATGCGAAAACAATCAAATTTGCTCAATATCGATTTATTATTATTTAATAGGCAATTCATAAAAGAATGCTTGTATATACAGTCTTACTCCAATTCTATCGGATTAATGGGCTTAAAATTGGGCTAAATGGGCTTAAAAATGGGATTAAAATTCTTAAAAAATGCCAGTCTATCCAGTATAAGCTTACGCGACGTTTGTCGTCCTTGACATTTCTTCTTAGACCCTCTAGTTCTTGAGTTACATTGCATTATCTAGAATTAGTCTTTTGTAGCAAAAAATGAAATAACATTGCGAAAAAAATCGTACAAAACTTTATAAAAAACGCAAATGGAGTTCCTGCTACCCCGTTCAAGTTTATCATGGATAAACGTAACAAATTTTTTTTGCATAAGTCATGCACCCTATTTTCGATGGTCGAAAAAAAACCGAAAATCAATCATGTATAAAAGTGCGTACTGGGTCGAAAAGAAAATTATAAAAAAATATTTCAGAAAAGCAATATAAAGCTGAACTTATTCCCGTCAAAACGCCGTTTGGTAAATTTGGTTATCTTTTTTTTACGAAGCTATGTAACTTTTAGTGCAGCAAGTAATATCGACTAGTGTATCCAAACTTTTAAGCGACGGTATATATTATATAATACTATATATATATATATATTATACTCGAAATATGTGGTTGCATTAATATATTCGAATATACACTACCAGTCAAAAGTATTCGGACACTTCAGAAAACTGCAAAACTTAATATCACTTTGGATCATTGAAAACTTACGATAGAATAATTATTTTACGAAGATACTATAAAGCTCTGTATAATTACTTAATTATATAGATCTTTATAGTATCTTCGTGAAATAATAAATGAAATGAATTATATTACTCTAACATTATTTGGCAATTATCCAGCGCTGAAAAGTTTTGCAATCATGTGGCGTGTCCGAAAACTTTTGGCTGGCAGTGTAGATCTAAATAATATACAATATTGATATCTATATGGAACGTTAGGGTGTTAATTATAGTCTATTTCATGTTCTAAAGGATTGAAATTGTCGGTTTAGAGTTCAACCTCATTCGATTTTTTCTTTATTTTTTCATTTTGTTTTTGTTCGTTTTGTTTTTCTTGTTAATTCAATAATGAGTTGATAAATGGTGACGGCTCATTACCGTCGATTTTAAATAAAATGTTTGATTTTTCTTTGTTTTCATTTTTAGCACGTCGAAAATTTAAAAAATATTTCCACGTGTATGTATGAAGCATATTTTTATTTTTTTCCGCTAAATATGATATTAACTGATAATATGATATTAACATTCCATTATTAAAATTATTGATTTCAAAAATGTTTATTTATAGAAAATCAATCTATTTAATATCGTACAATAACTACATGTTTTATTTGATCCTCATAAATCTGTGATTCGGTTTCATCAGTTCAACATTTTCATCTGTTCAAAAAAACAATTTAGTTAAATTCACTGAATGGATCTAGTTATTTTTTTTTTAATTGACCTTAAATAGAATTTACGTAGAGTTAAGCATTTTTCTATTTGATTGAACTAACGGTCCATCTTTATTGCAACACTCATATCAAAGGGGTAGGGAAGGTGGAGAGAGAGGAATTTTGTGTGTGTGTGTGTGTGTGTGTGTGTGTGTGTGTGTGTGTGTGTGTGTGTGTGTGTGTGTGTGCGTGTGTGTGCGCGCGCGCGCGTTTGTTTGAAAAATCTATAGCATGTTATTCGATGAAACTCTCTAGTTATCACAATCATATTAACTAATTCATATAGCTTATGTGATACAACAAATAGTTAAAGGTATTCATTTGGTCTCTTATGCCATATCAGCGACCAAAATGTTATAAGCACTCGGTAGCATAGGGGCAGCGGAGCGTAGCTATGAGTAGGTAGGACTAGGTTCAAGTCGCATATAGGGCAAATATTTTCTTCGAAAAAAATCATTTCCAAAGGCCAGGGAATGACGAATTACGATGAAAAATCCTTGTGGTAAAGCTCTCAATTAAGGAGTTCATTTTATTTTCGATTTATGAAATATTTTATGCATATAGTATACTTAGCTTTACAGTGTACATTGTAAGCAAATAAAGATTAATTTGAATCTCATCTTTATTAATATATATAAATATCTTTGAAAGAAATATGATCGTAGTAGGCTGTGAGACAAGGAAAAACCCTATTTTATTTAAATAGATTCTATATAAATTAATTTTTTTGTTTAGCAGTGTACAGTAGGCCGAAAGGGGGGGCAGTAGGTTCTGCGGGAGCGCTCGAAGTAGGCCGACCTGAGGTTCCGTAGGTTCAATTGTGAGCCTCACTGACCTCCTTTGAGTCAAAAAGTCTACTTTCTGCCATGCCGGAGGTTCATCGGAGGCTCTAACGCATGGTACTTTCAAGCATTGTACCCTCCTTTAGATACCCAATAATCCGCTCACGCCGATTTCTGCTTGCCTTCATTTTGTGGGTTGAACGCGGCTCGAAAATTTCGACTCGGGACTTGCTCAATAAAATCTAAATTAATTTTTTTCTGGAAGGCCATAATAAGACGCACATTTTCGTTTTGTACGAATGTAAATACGTCAAATCCTGCCCAAGATACAGCCATTTGAATGGAAAAATGTCAAAAATGGTGATCAACGATAAAAAAAACCTCAGTTTTTTTTTATATTTCCAAACACGGTGAATATTTTTCAATAGAGTAACTCGATTTTTCAAAATTATTTGTGGATTTTTTTTACTGGCTGAAGTGACATGGATCGGCTCATATACAGGGTGAGGCGCATAAAGTGTTACAGAGCAATAGCACTCAAACTGTTGATCATATCCAAAAATGTTTCAGACAAAAGTTTCAGTGTTCGAGAAGGCCGTCATACTGACCCACCCTATTTTTTTTTATCAGTGGAGGCGCTGAAGGTACGTCAAGGTCAACTCCACTTTTCAAAATGGAGTGGTACATTTTTTCTTCAACCATCTTGTGGAGCACCTTAAGCCGCATAAAAAGCATTAGGGGGTCAAAGTCGTTCAAGGGTATTCAAGGAGAAGAAAAAACAGCCGCAGTCCGAAGTGAAAGGAACCATTTCGATTTAAAAAAAAATTGATTCCTTCAGGCACTGCTTTTTGATATGGAAAAGAAGCTTGTGAAATTTGAAGTTGATCGGTGCAGTAATTTTTTAGAAATGATGGTGACCAATTTTGAAAAAGTCATTTTGAGAAAAACGCTTTCAATTGCTTGCGCGAAGCGCTTCGCCCGTAGCCACCTGGAGGTTTGTTGGCGAAATACATTCCGGTAATGTCTTCCCGGCCAGAACATTGATATTTCCCAACATGGCGACAAGGCGTTCGAAAAACCACGAATCAAATGCTTTACTTTTTTACCTCATTAAATAATTTGGCTATTCGTTGTAGTCAAATCACTAGTTGTTGTAATCCTGGTATTTATGACAAATAAGAATAATTGACAAGGAGATTATCCTCGATGCAATGAATGCTTTTAATGGTGAATAAAATTACGAAATATGTATCAGTTTCATCCTAATCAATTATGAATATATTCAATGAGGTGAAAAACAAAGTAGCTTTACACAGTTCTTACTTCTTCTCACAGTTATTCTCACTTTGGACGCTAAGAAAGGCTTTATTTATGAATTTTTTTATAGGTTTATATAATAAATATTGATACAAAAGCTGTTACACTTAATAAATAGACTTTCGAAATACATTACATTTTTTTTATTAATTTTTTTATTCAGTATTTATAGAATAAAATGGTAGTTAAAAAAATGTCCTAAAAGAATTGTAGGTCTGCGCTGTTGATGATATCTCGGAGATGTATCATCCGAAAAAAAAATCAAACGGTTTTAGATTCAGTATGTTAATGGCTGATTTTTCACGGTTTTGGCAAAAAAAATAGTAAATATCAAAATTTAAAAAAATTCTTGATATGCGCTATAGCTATAGTTGTAAAGAATATGTGGTTAACTTTTCACAAGGATCGGTTCGGTAGTTTCGAAGATTACATCAACAAGCCGTCAAAAAACGTTGTTTCGAGAAAAACGCGGTGAAAATTTGTTTGGGTTACATAAATACATGAAGACATTTTTGAAATGTCTTTCGAAAGTGTATTTATTAAGTGTAACAACTTTCATATCAATATCTATAATATAAACCTATCAAAAAACATTAATGAAAAGAGCCTTTTTCAGCGTCTAAAGTGAGAAGACCCCTTAAAGACTTTAAAAGCTCCTTTTTCAGATCAAGTCAATGATCTGGCCGGGTAGACACTACGTGAATTTTCAACTCAATTTTCAACGAATGTACTTGAAATTTTCAGAGAACATTTTCGAAATGATATGGTTTGAAAATCCGTCGAATTTCGTTATTTTCAAAAATGTCAACTGGGTGCAAACCCTCAAATTAGCGAAGTGCGGGTAGGGAGTGAATGAAAAGGGTTTAAGGCGGACTCTAGTTTCTCGGGTCGAAAAAAACGATTTTTTTTTCATAACTCGCATCTACAACATGTGTAGAAAATGTGTGCCAAAGGATTTTTCGATATTCGAAGTGGTTCACAAGTTACGGCCCTGGAACGGAGCGGGTATACGGAGCAGGTATACTTTCAAACGCGTTTTTCTCGAAACACCATTTTTCGAAACGGTGACCACAATATTTCAGAAACTACTGCACCGATCTTGTTCAAATTTATACAGCATCTTTAATATGTTATAAGCCAGCGATTGAACTAGGACTATCATGATTGCTTCGATAGTTTTTTTTTGTACGAGCGAAAAACTTAAGAAAAAATGAGTAAAAAATAGAATGTAATTTTCAAAAGTGTATAAAAAAGTCAATTTCTGTAATTTAGAATTCACTCTAGTTCAATCGCTAGTCTTAAATATGAAGATTGAAATGCCGTTTGGTTTTTTGATTTCAGATAAGCAGAACAGCCGCAATCTTGGTCACCGTCAAGCACCTCTTTTACTTGATGTCTTCCTGTCGGCCACTATAACTTTTATTCTATTATATATTTTGTCTTCAAAAAATGTGTAAAGCTTATTTAAATGTTAATAAAGATTTTGCAAAACAATGGGATTGATTATTTCGATGCTTTGCCCGTAAAAAATTATTGAAAAAGCCGTAAAAAAAACAGCCGAGAAACTAGAGGACCGCGTTAACCCATCGTTGACACACTTATATTTGGCCACGACTTTGACACACTGGATCAATTTGACCCGGATAGAACTTTCGGTCGGTTTTTATTGAAAAAATTCAGAACTACGGTTTAAACTTTTCTTAATATGTCTGCAATACTTAAATTCGGAAGTATAACATTGAATGGGTTATAAAAAATTATCCAAACTTTTAATTTTGGGAAAGTGAGCAATGTATTCCTAATTCGTCCGGGTCAAAATGACCCAGTGTGTCAACGTAGGGTTAATTGGAAACAGTGGTACCTAAAAACCTGTAAGGGTATACGTTGGAGCTCAGAAAAAATATTACATGTAAAATATTCATATTGATGAGTGTGCACACAGAGATAAATTTACCCCCACGACAGGCATAAAAATCCTCTACCAATACCCGATATACATACATTTTATTCGTCGAGCAAAACGAGCACAACGATATCCAGCTTCTTACGACGAGGGGTTGATGCAAGTGGCAATTTTCACCCCTTTCTACGTCGGTTGACACGTAAATCGGACAACCTTGGCCCGATTCGCTACATGCAGGCGAATCCCTTATAGACTATAAACGAAGTATTATCCCCGATTGGGCGGCAAATAAAATACTTATATTATCCAATAACGAATTCATCATTCGTCGATAAAGCGAGAAATTAATGAATTATTCGTCAATAAAATGGCGAAGGAATAAATTATTCATGAGCTGTGATGAAAGTGACATTGTTGTTTACAGTCGATCGTGAAGCACCACCTGTGAATTACGAGCAACCACTTGTATGAAATTTATGAAATTCAATTAATCCTATTTCCCAAGCGAATGCCAAAATACCCCAACACGAAATTTCGTCTGAAATTGATTAATATTATAACGCGGAAGGGACGTGTGTAACTTGTGTGTTTTATTGCCTATTGCACGCACCATGCCGCTCGCCGCAGTGACGCACTCTCTCTCCCTCTCGCTCTCTCTTTCTCTTGCATGTGTGTGGCTTACGAGAAGTATCATTGTCAGTTGGTGCCACATGACCACATACTTGCCTGCAACATAGTGCGCTGCTTCAATTCCAGTTCGAGGCCAATGCAACTTCTACCCACAACATTGTTTGTCTTTTTTATTCACTATGAAGTGTAAAAATGGACACGTTTTTCATTAGTGAACATTTTTCTGTTCCTCTGGGAGCAATAGGAATGGAAAATACGTTCAATTTGAATAATTCGAATATTGAACTTGAATTCGCAAATAAAACAAATTAAATACTTTATTCTCGAAGGCTAACAAAAAGTAAAACTTTAAATTATTAACGGGTTATACGCAGTTAGAAATTGCAAAAAATCTATTTTTTATTGCATTTTCGGAATTTACAAATATGCGAGGATATTCCCTGAAAATTTCAAATCGATCCAGCGAATATTCTCGGAAATACACACATCTTTGTAAGGACGCTCGGAGCGCGACTCCGAGCGTCCGAGAAACTTTAAACGCGTTTTTCTCAAAACGGTGCTTCCAAAGTCGGTGAGCACGATTTCTCAAAAACGGCTCAACCGATCGGTCTGCAATTTTAACACAACCTTGTCAGATATGTTCTTCAGGTATTGATCGAAGGAATAAGATTTCCGATAATTTTTTCTATTTTTTTTCAACGATTTACCGAAAAAAATTTGGTCGAAAATCAAAATCGTTTCTATCCGGAGCCACCATTTTGTCAAAAATTAAAATTTCGACTATTCCTTCTATCAATACCTGGATTCATCTATCCCCTAAAAGAATCTTTTTGGATTTTTCATTTTAGATAATCCAAACCAGAGATACTTTGCTCACCGCCGGACACTTTTTTTTCGGGGCCCTCCAGGAGACTTCCTACAGGAGCAATGTTAATGAATATTTCTGAAAATAAAAAATGCCAATCTAAAGCTAAAAGATGCTACTACACTGCCTAATACTTTTCGTTTTGCCCAAATGAAATCCTTTTCCAGAAAAATTCGTGAAAAAACGACTTTTTTCGGCCTTGCAACTACGTAAAACGCTGTAAACTAAAAAATTAGAAAACTTGTACTTTTTATCTTGAATTATTATCAAAAATGGAAAACTTTCTAATAATTCGACTAAAAAACTGAATTTTATCCTTTATACTCAAAATTGAAAAAATTTAAGGGGCGATTGTCTTTTTTTTTCGCAAAATTTACCGCTTTTTGGGAATTTTTTTGTGAAGAAAGTATACAACGGAAAACTTGTGAAACTTGGCATATAGTTTTATTGATCTGTTTACTACATACAAAAAAAATTTTAAACAATTTCATCAAAAAATCCGCCTCCCACCCCCCTCGACGCGCGATGGTCCTTTTTTGATGGTGTGCACGATTTCTCAAAAACTATTCAACCGATTGCCTTCAAATTTGGACAGAATGCCTTGAATGAAACGCACCAACATACGTGGCTCCTCCCAGTCCCACCACCATGTTTTGTCAAACTTTAAAAAATATTTTGATGTTCAATAAAGACCGCTCAGTCAACATACCAAATATCAACATACTACATTTAATACTTTTCGCATAAAAAATTGGTGAAAAATCGAACATTATTTGGCTGAACAAGGCAGAACCTTCCCTTAAGCCATCTGTGGGTTGCCTAATACGTTTACCAAAGCCTCATTAATTTTTGTTTTCACGAAAATCAGTGCACCTGATTCTGACGAGGACAAAAAAAGCTTCACTCATTTACGGGTCGTTAAGCGATGGCAAAACGGAGCCACGCGTCATTGAAGTGGCAGTCATCGATCCGCGAAACGAAGAATAATGATGCTGCATGGTGGAACGAGTGCACGAGAGCATGAGAGAAACAGAGAGAGAGAGAGAGAGGTTGAAAAGCATGCAGCAAAAGAGAAAGTGATATCCTCTTCTGGAATTTTTGCTTCTTACCTCCGATCGTTCTTATACACTTACCCTCAATTTTTCTTGCCCTTCGACCTCCCCACAGCCCCATCATTTTCTCTCCCGTTCTCTCTCCGAGTATCGGCATTCTCGATGTCTCGATACGGCACGCGCTTACTCACCCCTCGCTACCCTGAAAATGGCACACGTGTCACGAGGCGACACTCCGTTCGAGCCATGCACGAAGAAATGTACGATATTCGTTCAATTGAATTGAATTTGATTTGATGAAAAAATTACAATTGATTCATTGATTTTCCATGTCTGACTTGTGGCTCAAAAGTTTCTCAAAATCGGAGTAAAAAAATCGCTTCTGGTTTCGATTTTTTTCAAGCTTCATTGCGAAATTTCCTGCAGTGTCGAATCCGATTCTTTTTGAGAATCGGAACGAATCGGCATTTCTTCAGGGTGAGAGGATCGAGTCTTCTTTTTTTATCTGATAGCTAATTGAATATTAATATCGTATTGATCACTGAATATTTTATGTTTTTCATCGATGCTTTTGAGTATTTTATGTAATCCTGTTTTATTTAAATGGCGACCTAATTATCTTTTCAAAACCACTCAGAATTGTCGTGAAGAGAATGATTCTCATCAAGATTCAATAAGACTCCATGTTTTCACTTCCAAAATTTAGCTCGTTTATATCAAAATCAAATTACAATACCGACATTTTTGGCCAGCGCGAAACAACGGGGCGAAAAACAAAATAAGATACAAAAGAACAAAATCAATATTTTGGAAAGATACAAATAAATCCAACAGGATCGAATTTCATTTTTTCCATTTTTAACTCTGGATTATAAAAACCATGTTTAATTACTTTTTGTAAATTCGTTTTTAATCCCTATTTTGAAATTTCGTTAGGAAAGTTAGGAATTTGGAATTTCTGTATATTTACTATGTACTGTATTTAAACATCACATACTGTAAACGTCGATTCATAATGTAGTGTGTAATAATTTATTGTATACATAATACAATAAATTTGTAACAAAAATATACAAAATTATTGTTATTTAAATATTTACAATACCGAATGACTTATTTTTGGAGTCGGTGCCAGCAAAGAAGGAGAGATTGACGTTACGGAAGAAACGAGATTGCAAATTAAAAAAAGACCGTAGATCGCATGTTTAATTTATTTTTCTTCGCCTCCTCTTTTTCTGCGAAAAATGTCACAATATTGGCGATTGGCTGGTACTGTCTCCAGAAATAAGTCATTTGGTATTGTAAATATTTAAATACCGATAATTTGATATACACAAGGTAAAAGAATTAAAGGATATTGAAAAAGTCCGCCAATTTTAGGGTAATTTCAAATAGCTGTAACTCCTCGAAAAATAGTCGTACAGCAAAATAAAAAAAAAAGCAAATTGAAGGTGTAAATCTCTAGTTTTGAGATCTTGAGCTCAACCATTTTTCGCATTGGCCAATTTTTAGTAGCCATCAAAAAACCAAAGCTAAAAAAAATCCAAAATTTTTGCTTATTTTTCACAGTCTGCACGGAATTTAATAATTTTTCTTTGAATGATCGAATTAAAAGGACCGTCTAGCTGGATTCTTCCCCTTTAATTTGAGCGGTGGGAGAGCTCTGTACGATTTTTTATCGCTGAGTTATCGATGTTCAAAGCAAAAATGACACTTTTGACTTTGATGACTGATTACTCGGAGACCAATGGTCGCACAGAAAAAAACCAGAAGGTTTTGGAAATTTTTAAGTATTCTCTATAAGAAGCTTTTATCATTTTTTTATCAAGATTTTTTTTATGCGGGAAAATGGATTTTAAAAAAACGTGAAAAATGGCATATTTACGAATATTCTTTTAACTAAGGATTATTTTGCCAATATCGAATAGATTTAAAAAAATTCGGTTTTTTATGACCTCAAAGTATCCTAAAAAAGTCCTCAAAAGTTTAAACCCCTGCGATTTTTTTTTCATTGTGTTCCGAATGATCGAAATTGTGGTTTTTGCCAAAAATCGATTAAAGGCTAAATCTACCACCTTTATTCGTCTTTTGAGAATGACAATTTTTTTGGCACTGATCCGAATTTCCGGTGCTAAAAAATGTTGATTGTTGAACAACGGGAACAAATTTTTGTTTAATGAAAAAAAATTAATTAAAAAAAATCGAACAAAAATTGTTAGATTTTTTTTATAGCGCTGAACGTTTTTCATGATACGACGAGCTGTTGGAGTTGTTGGAATTCACAGTTCTTTGAATGTGTGCGTGTGGAACACACACACAAAGAAGCGTAAATCCAACCGAGCAACCTCTACGTGGTACGCTTTAGGTTACGCTAATGCCGGTGGTGAATAAAATGTTTATAAAAAAAATCTTGATCTAATGATCGTGGGACGTGTGCGTAGGGTGTCGTATCGTATCGTAGGGATGTAAATTGTACACACGCACACATTCAAAGAACTGTGAATTCCAACAACTCCAATCGCTCGTCGTATCATGAAAAACGTTCAGGGCTATAAAAAAAATCTAACAATTTTTTTTCGATTTTTTAAATTAATTGCTTTTGTCAAAAAAAAAAAAAAATTTTATTAATTTTTTTTTCTTTTCATTAAACAAAAATTTGTTCCCGTTGTTCAACAGTCAACATTTTTTAGCACCGGAAATTCGGATTAGTGCCAAAAAAATTGTGTTTCTCAAAAGACGAATAAACGTGGTAGATTTAGCATTTAATCGATTTTTGGCAAAAACCACAAGTTCGATCATTCGGAACACAATGAAAAAAAAATCGCATGGGTTTAAACTTTTGAGGGCTTTTTTAGGATACTTTGAGGTCATAAAAAACCCCAATTTTTTTTTATCTATTCGATATTGGCAAAATAATCCTTAGTTAAAAGAATATTCGTAAATATGCCATTTTTCACGATTTTTTAAATCCATTTTCCCGCATAAGAAAAAATCTTGATAAAAAAATGATAAAAGCATCTTATAGAAAATACTTCAAAGTTTCCAAAACCCTCTGGTTTTTTTCTGTGCGACCATTAGTCTCCGAGTAATCAGTCATCAAAGTCAAAAGTGTCATTTTTGCTTTGAACATCGATAACTCAGCGAAAAAAAATCGTACAGAGCTCTCCCACCGCTCAAATTAAAGGGGAAGAATCCAGCTAGATGATATTTTTAATCCGATCATTCAAAATAAATTTATTAAAGTTCGTGCAGACTGTGAAAGATGAGCAAAAATTTTGAAAATTTTTTTTCTTTGGTTTTTTGATGGCTACTAAAAATTGGCTGATGAGAAAAAATTTTGAATTCAAGATCTCAAAACTAGAGATTCACACCTTTAATTTGCTTTTTTTAATTTTGCTGTACGATCATTTTTCGAGGAGTTACAGCTATTTGAAAATTACCCTAAAATTGGCGGTCTTTTTCAATATCCTTTAATTCTTTTACCTAGTGAATTTTCATTTTTGGCTTAGAGCAGGAGCATGCAGAACTTTCTTCAGCTATCATTACCCCATATGATTTCACTTTAGTAGTACCTAAGAACTTATACAGAAAAAAAATTATTAAAGTGTAAGTGTAAAAATTTTCTAACTAAATACATATTTAAAAAAAAAGTTAATTGGTCATGTGTACGGAATCCTAATAGAGGGAGGCCCGGATCGCACTTGGCTGAGTTTTTGAAAATTCCTTTTTTTAATTCCTATTTTGAAATTCCTTTTTTAAATTTCTATTTTAAAATTATTTTATAAGTTCTTTTTAAATTCGTTCCTCCTTATTTGACTCTGAACTGTAAATTCTTTCCCTCGATTTCGCATCGGACGAGCAGAAACATTTGTTATTTCTCACCGATTTTTCTAAATTCCAGTTTCCCATTTTTAACTCTGGACTGTAAATTCGGTAAATATTTACAAGTGGAGCTCCAGCTAGAAAAGGAGTTTAGAAATTTTGTACCGAGTCGATGTATTTCAGGGCACTTTGTTTATAACATTTAAGTCGGGGGAAGACAATTTCAACCCTTATTTCATAACCCAAACAAACCCAAACAACCCAAACAAACGTATTTCAAAAATCGAATATTTTCCGGAAATTTATTTTTTTTCTCAATAAAATACCCCTCGCCCATCATAAAAAACATATTTTCACACTGCAGAATAGCCCCGAAAACATGAAATAAAATTTGGAGCCGATTAGGGCTGGAGTAAATATCCCCCCCCCACTTGTAAATATTTGCCGTAAATTCCTTTTTCAATTCGTTTTTTTTATTTCTTTTTTTTATTATTTTTCTAATTTCATCGTCCATTTTCAACGTTGGAATGTAAATTCCTTTTTTTTTCCTTTTAAATTCCTTTCAAATTCCTTCTTCCATCATCAACTCTAGACTGTAAATTCTTCCCCTCGAATTCGCATCAGACCGATAGAAAACATTCGTCATACCTCAGCGCGAACTTTTTCGTTGCTTTTCATAGATTGCCTACTTTGGCACACAAACGTCGGTAATAAATTTGGATATGGCAATAAAAAAAAATAACGAAGCCCTTTATGAGGCCGAAGCCGGGAACTTTTGGAACCACCCTGATCCGCAAGAAAAAAAAAGAGGAAAAGCGTCTAGCTCCCACACTCCGTGTGTGTGTGTGTGTGTACGGCAAGGGCTGCGCCGCGGAAAAGCGTGTCAGGTTGCCACCACCGTGCGGCTGGTTTCGTCTGATCTGCGTGCGGCGCGTCGCCGGCGCGCACGCTGGCTTTGCCCGCAAAAGTACGACCCGAGACTCTCGGGCTCCTCGTTCCACGAGAGCGACAAGGCCGCGGCACTCGCGCGGTGCACTTCGGCACGACAACATCGCCGCGACGACGAATGTATCACCACCTCCTGGTCTTGGCTACGATCAACGCGCACCACGAGACGCACACTCGGTTTTTACAATTTTGCCAACAAAAAAAATCAACGCGCGAACGAAATTTAAAAAAAAATCAGGAATACGAGAATCGATCGAGAAAAAAAGTTCTTCTGAGCGACAGAAAAAAGCTTCGATCCTCGACGAAGAACTCAAAGTTGACAGGAATTTTATTTCAGGATTCGAACTTTCAATTATTTTTTTGCGAAGACTGACGGCGATTGACAGTGATTTTTGTGAGCAGGGAAAAAAATTGCCAAGCTGTTCTCGAAATTTTGGAAGTGAACGATTTTTTTCTCAGCGTTCGCTGCCTCCTATAGTATTTTTCTTTTCTTCTCCGCAACGTCGAGTTCACGTGCACGGTGAATTGATTCGAGCGGTATTTTTCGTGAGCCCGAGGATAAAAAATAATCCGGATAATTGTTTTTCAAGTAGGGGCCATTTTTTATTGACGGTGGGTTTTGTGCTGGAACAATTCGAATGAATGCCCGATACGTGGGGGGTTGAAAAGTGCATCGCAGGTACACGTGTTTCAGTGAGTCGTGTTTCCCAAGGCGTTATCCCAAGGATTTATCGTCGCGGTCGCGATAATTTTTTTTCTTACACCGGAGAAATGACTCGAGCACCCTCGTGACGACTGTTCTCATCGAATAGCCACAAGCATCGATCCTCAGTGTGAATTTGTGTATTTTTGTGATTTTTTTGTCTCGTGCATTTTTTCTCCCAAAGTGCATTGGCGATTTCCCGGATTTTCTTTTTCACTCGATTATCTGAGCTCGAAGATCAACCTAGCTGGATTTCACGGACCGCAAATTATGGCGTTTCGCCACTTCTTCATCTTCGTAAGTAAATATTTACGGAAAAATGTAAATTCGTGCAATTGCAATTCATCGGAGCTCGAGACGATTTTTTTAACGCAGGATGAGAATTTTGAAAAAATGTTTAGTATACGATGACACCGCAATTTTCTGACGTGCGATGCTGAGCTTGTTTAATTAAAGGAGAGCTTTTTGTCAGTTTTTACGTCGTACTCGCTGTTAATTTCACTTTTGGAGGATTGTGGAGTTGGAACGTGATTGAAGGCTTTAAACTCTCGGGTCATTTTACGCGCGGTCTCGCGAACTGTCAGCGAGCCACGCAGTACAGTAAGTGTGGGCTGTTTTTGTTTGCGACGTACAATTGGAAATTTGCATTAAGAGCTCCTATTGCTAAATGCGTTCTAGGAGAGCGTAGGTATAAAAGGATAAAGAATGAAAACTACTTTTGATAGTTTGATCGATTTAAATGATGCCGAATAAAACGATTTCGGAAACTCTGATTTGGGGAAATGATTCCGGATCCAATAATTTTGTATATTCTAATTCAGAATGCTACCTGCAAAAATTTGAAATTTTAAAAAGAATTAGACAAAATTTTGATAATTTTTACAATGATTTTGTTGGCAACTGGACATTGTGATACGATTTTTGTTCCAATGGTGAAGAAAAATACATATTCAATTCCGAAATACAATTACCGAAGTGAAAATAAATATTTACTCCACTATATTCAGATCGAATAAAATGATGGCAAATAAAACAATTTCAGAGGCTCTGATTTGGGAAAATGATTTTGTACATTCTAATTCAGATTGTCACCTGCGAAAATTGAGAACGTGAAAAAGGATTTAAATTGTTCTTTTTTTTTTACTATTTTTGCGATGATTTTTATGATAACCGGATATTTTGAAACGATTTTTTTTCCATTAGTGAAGAAAAATACGTATTCAATTCCGATATACAATCAGCGAAGTAAGAATAAATGTTCACTTTACTATTTTCAGATCGAATAGAATGATGCTATATAAAACAATTTTGGGGACTCTGATTTGGAGAAATGATTTGTGAGAATATGATTTTTTGTATACAGTCGAACCTCGATATAACGAAGATTTGTCCATTCCTTTCCAATAAACACCCGAAACATTTATACAACAACATAATAATATATATTGTGTCCTAATTGCTAATTGCTTGTAAAAATGGCTCTAATTTCAACCTTTCTTTCTTTAAAAAATATCCCTAAATTTATACCACTATTTTTTTTAAAGAACATTTTAAACAACATGATCTCGATATAACGAACTTCCCTAGCGATTCGTTATATCGAGGTTCGACTGTATTCTAATTAAAATTGTGACCCCAAAAATCGGGAAATTAAAAACGAATTGACATTTTTTTACCACTTTTGTGCTGATTTCGATAGCGACCGAACTTTTTGATACGATTTTTTTCATTTGGGAAGAAAAATACGTATTTAATTCCGATGGGCAATTAGCGGAATAAAAATTAATTCTACTGCATGCCGAATTTCCAGAGATATTTCCACATGAACGGACGACTATGCACGATCGCACTAATTACTGCAATGAACAACTTCATACTGTTTACATTTCTCTTTGCCCGATTACGAGAAGCCATATCATTGATTTAATCGTAAAAACCCGGATTTTCATATCGAAACAATTATTCGTGCGGCAAACGAATGAGCGTACGGCTGCTACCGAACGACTACCGTTTGCTGGTTATTCAACGTGTTTGCTGTGCCCGATGCTCGTAAATGTAAAAATATTTACTATCGAAGTGCTCCCCGGATGTTTATCAAATTTTAATGACGTACGTATTACGGAATTCGATGTATTTACGAATTTTATGATCGCAAGATTAATAGAAAATTACAATATGTCGGATAAGATATAAAATGTTGCCATTTTTTTGCGATTTTATAAGATTATTAAGATTGAGGTTGTCTAGAGCGATGTTCTGGGGTGATTTTTAGGATTGAGTGACCGAAAAACTCACTGAAAAAATTAATTCTCAAGTTTATTGATCCTTTTTTGAAAACGCTCCCAATTGGCGACCAGTGTTGTGGACGTTATATGAATTCTAAAAAAAACCAAACACATTCTTTATTTATATGAGTGTTGTGATGTTAGATACCAGATTCGGCCGAAAAATAAATTACAAAATAGCTACATCCCATAAACTTTGATCATCAATTTTTCCTATTTTTCTGGACATTTTCCGAGGTATATACAAAATAAAAATAAAATTATTTCGACTCAATTCTGCTACCATCGTTGAACAACAGTCTACTGAAGGGGTTACGTGGCTTTCGAAGCCAAAAAAGTATATTTCCTCTATTAAAAAAAAATATATATCAATTATTTTATTCAAAATGTTAAATAAATATTTTTAAAAACTTTGGTAACTTTTAAAAAAACGTGGGACCTGGTTTCCGGAGACCCCTAAAAAAAGTGTCCTCGTGGTGTTCAGGATAACTCATGATAGCTTCATTTAAAATGTAACAACCAAATCTTTCTGTCAGTACATGAGTATAACTCGTGATCGAACGAAGGATTCAAAATAAAATTGCAGTTTGAATTCCTGGCAGAGTTGTATGCAAAAGAGTTCAATTTTTGGTACAATTTACACTACGTCCAGCCTTGTAAAATTAGTTGTAATCGAAGAAAAACCCTCGTTCAATCACTAGTCAGTGCTATTTTTAAAAAGTGTGCCAAATTTCAATAAGATCGGTGCATTGCTTTTTTGCGAAATCATGTCCAACAACTTAAAAAATGATGTTTTGAGAAAAAAAGCGATTATCTGCACCGCTCCCGGCCGGTCTTTCCCAACGGGGGGAATTCCCAAAGGCTCTCTCCTAGACTTGTATTCCGATTGACTTAAAACTTTGGGAGAATATTTTAGACATATTGTACTATTAGATCATAACGTTTAAAAAATGGATTTTTTGAAATTTTCAAACTCACGTAACCCCTGAAGATGCATGCCAAATCTGAGCTCCATCGGCCAATTGGTTATGGAGATATCGTGTTTGCCGATTTAAAAAGCATAGGTTCGAGAAAAACGCGTATGAAGGTGCGGCGTTTAGACTGCGCTCCTCGAGCGTGCTCCTTATAATTTCTATAACTCGACTTATTTTATGAGCATCATTAAACGGTTTTCACATACGTATTACGAAACGCCCGTAGAATGATAAAATAAAGTTTTAAAAAACAATATTTTCAATTTCCTAGACTGCAATATTGCCTTAATTGCGACAGTAATAATTATTCAGAGACTCGTATACGAATAATTCATACCTCATACTTTGAATAATTCTATGAGTATCATTAGACGGTTCTCACAGATAATGTTGAGGTTTGCCTCGTTGAAATGCAACGAAAATAAATTTGTTTCGATTGCCAAAATATGTTTTTGGCGGATTTGGGCCAGAAAATCACTCAAACATTTTTCAGGATCTTTTTTAAAAATCTACAATATAAATTGGCAAGGAAATATGTTCGATAATGATTGAAATAAAGAAAGAAATAAGAATTTTCGTTGGTATCCAACGATGCAAACTTCAACACTGTTTTCACAGCCGTATTCAAAAAGGTCGGTAGAATATAAAAATGAAGTTTAAAAAAACGGTTTTTCTAATTTCTAGGCAACAATACTCTCTTAATGAATCAATATTAATGTGTTTACCAATCATTATTGAACACTTAATCTATTATTATGAATACAGTTAGTAATAGTTTTTCAATATGTCGTGTATCATTATTTGATTAATTAAATAATTCATCTACCATTATTGGCTGATTCAATAATTAATCGACAATTATTCATCGATTCGATGGTTATTATTCTATCATGATTAGGCAATCCAACAATGGCTGCTGAACGACCCACCCCTTACTATTTATTCCCATAATCATAATTATTAAACAATATAGGTCGTCCTCCAGTTTTTCGATATAGCGAAAGAATATCGAGCAGGCCTGCCCTCCTATGTGGTAAATTCATTCGCCCGGCTATCCCGTGTTTCCTGTGCGCGCGTGGTGAATTCCGACTGCATTATTTGAACGCCTAGATCAAAGCTCTACGGGCTGTGAGAAGGAAGGAAAAAAACTATAGGCGTCGAACCCGCGAATACGGGGCATCGAGGCGCACCGTGAGCACTCGAGAGGCGCTCGTTATTGACAATTGATCGGTTTCGCGCGATAAAGAATGGTCATTTTATTCCAGTTTTTTTTTTTTCGTCCGAGGTCTGCCGCAGCACACAGGACTGCTAGATTCCCTCATACGGGTGAACAAACCGTCGAGTAGTTTTCCCCGAGTATGGTAGGACGGCCTCGGATCTGACAATCCAGCCTGTCTCTTTGGTCGTTTCGTCGTGTTCGGGGATGCGTGCTCCAAATTTCACAGCCGGAAAAGGCCTTCTTTTTGTTTGGTTTGGGCCACGCGGGTTCTCGAAATTCACTTTAGGCGCGTCAGCGTTCCATTAAATTCGAGGAGGAAATCGAAAAGGGTAGATGCCGGGGGCTTAATGGGGTTGATTTAATTGCAGAACCCGAGTGGGTGACCCAAATTTGTCCCGACTCCAAATGCTGCTGTTAGAACCTACGCGATTTTTTTCTATCTTGAGCGCGCACTCACGAAGCCACCATGTTGATACAGCAAAACTCGAAATAAATCGGTGGTGATTGGGTGTTTTTTATCCGTTGCTTTTCCTCGCACCCTGGCACGATAAACGAAAGAGTAACCCCTGAACGAGTCGCCAAGAAAAGTCAAATGTACGCTGGGTACGTCAAATTTTCGTTGGTAAAGTCAAATGTACGTTGGGTACGTTATCAAATTTTAATGACGTAGGTATTACGGAATTCGATGTATTAACGAATGTTATGATGGCAAGAAATAGAAACTTACAATATGTCATATACGACATAAGATTTTACAATTTTTGTAGAATTTTATAAAATCATTAAGATTAACGGGTTACCCCCACTTGTAGCGCAAAAAAGGCCTTTTTCATGAATTTTTTTAAAGAAAACTACAAAACTTTTTTAATCGATCAATATACCATCTTAAAGAACACATCTTGAAGAACTTTCAGTATTTTTTTTATTGAAAAATATTACATTGTTTAGTGGCAAATGGCCGTCAATGAAATAATGTTTTTATATACACGGTTTGCGGTGACCAACATTGCGGCGAAGTGGATCATCTGAAAAAAAAATGCGGATGGATTTAGTCAAATATAAGTATAAACTAGTCTTTAATCGAAGGATTTTAAAAAATATTCATTTTTCACAAAATGGCGGACAGTCAAAGTTAATGGTTCGATTTTAACGAAAAAAAAGCGGCCGTTTTTTGGCTATAAAACGGCCATTTTTTTCGAAAAAAAAAATCGAACGATTAAAGACTACATTTTTATGTATTAAATAAGCCTGCAAAATTTCAAGAAGATCGGTTCATTAGTGTTCGAGTAATCTTGGTCACCGACTTCAGAAATGCCATTTTGAGAAAAACGCGTTTAAAGTTTCAATTTCAGTTTACACGAAGAAAATATTTTTTTTGTAGACTTACATAGAGTCATCTATTCCGGGCCCATACAGAAGTATGGGTCCGGATACTTATACTTCAAAAAAATGCAATAAAAAAATCGATTTTTTCAAAATCGCAAGTGGGGGTAACCCCTTAAGGTTGTCCAGAGCGCTGTTTTGGAGGTGATTTTTAGGATCGAATGACCGACAAAAATAACTAAAGAAATAAATTGTCAAGTTTATTGATACCTTATTGAAAACGCCCGCGATTGGCGACCAGTGTTGTGGACGTCGTATAAATCCTAAAAAAACAATCGCATTCTTTATTTGTATGAGTGTTGTGATGATAGTTACGATATTCGGCCAAAAAAAAAATCAGAAAGCAAAACGGACAACCCAAAGACGAGTTGTGATTACCAAAACAGCTAAAAACTCGTCCGGATTGACGTAAGCGATGTCATCCAAACCGGTCCGCGGACAAATTTATGGAATTGCTCGTAAGGTGCATCAACGATGGTGCATCCCCTCCCCGTGACATTTAGGCGAAAGTAAGAATCAGCCGAGGCTAACTTGTGGCCATGATCAAGATGATCTTCAGTGTCGTAAAAATGAAGACCCCTGAGACGTCAGCGAGCCAAACGGATATGTCGAAAAACTTGATTCGTGATGATCATAACAGACAAAAACTCGTCTTGATTGACGTATGCGATTGCAGCCAAACCGGTTGCTGGATAAATTTATGAAATTGGTCGTGAGGTGCATCAACGATGATGCAACCCCATGACATTGAGACAAAAGACAGAATTTACTTACAGTTTGTGGCGATGATCAAGGTGATCTCCAATGACGAAAAAATGAGGACCCCTAACACGTCAGCGAGCCAAACGGATGTGTCGAATAACTTGATTCGTGCTGATCACAACAAACAAAAACTCGTCTTGATTGACGTATGCGATTTCAGCCATACCGGTTGCTGGATAAATTTATGGAATTGCTCGTAAGGTGCATTATCGTTGATGCAACGCCATGGTATTTATACAAAAGAATGAAACAACCTAGAACTTGTAGCGATGATCAATACGATTTTCAATGGCGAAAGAATGAAGACCCCTGACACGTCAGCGAGCCAAACGGATATGTCAAAAAACTTGATTCGTGATGATCACAACAGGCAAAAACTTATCTTGATTGACGCATGCGACTTCAGCCAAAACGGTTGCTGGATACATTTATGGAATTGCTCATAAGGTGCATCATCGTTGATGATGCAGCACCATGGTATTTATAAAACGGAAAGAATCAACCTAGAACTTGTAGCGATGATCAAGATGATCTTCAATTACGGAAATATGAAGACTCCTGACACACAGTGAGCCAGACGGATATGTCAAAAAACTTGATTCGTGATGATCACAACAGGCAAAAACTTATCTTGGTTAACGTGTGCTATATCAGCCAAGCTGGCAACTGGATACATTTATGGAATTGCTCGTGAGGTGCATCAACGCCAGTCTAGACGAGCTGGAGACAGCAATGCACGAGAGAGATAGAAAGAAAAAAGTAGAGATAAGCTATATCAGGTACAAGCGTGGAAAATCCCATAGCCTCAGGGGATCATTCTCGCGATAGCATCGCTGATTGCCTCGCGATCCTAGAGAACTCCAAACGAGATTATATACCGGGCTACGTAAATCTTCGGTGGCGATTCAACATCACTAATATGTGTTATACATTTAGCATGACCCAATACACTGCACTCAAGTTCCATCATGAGTGACCACTCACCACGTAACCGTGTCGCTGACTTGTGGTCCTCGCTCCTTCACCTCTCTGCCCCCGGAGCACTCACACATACACACACGACTTTGCCGCGCCCGAGGCCTTCCGTTATTTCACTTGAATTATTGGTCCGTCTATAAATCAGAGGTGGAGAAGGTGGAAAGCGCCTTGAGCCAGTAAACAGCTCGAAATCACGAGACCCGTGTAGTTTTCGACTCTGTCTCTATCTTTTACTCGCTATATATCACATTGGAATCCTGATTTTTATTCCTATTCGTCAACATTGAACGAACTTTAGTTCAAGCTGAGAAGGTTGACCGAAAATTCAAGATGGCGGAATTGTGATGTAACTGCATGATTACGAGCCTGATTGGTAATTGATGATCAGGAAGTGGATACTCATTATTGCATTCCAGGTGGTGTATTGAGAGCTCCGGTTGTGAACCGGAATGATTTGTCTTGATGGGAGGAATTGATTTTTTTCTTCATCGACTGATGCCTGTTTAGGTTTTTGTTAAAACTCCACCTCGCGTGTTTCACTCCACCTATTTCACAAGTACATTATACTTAGGCAATTGGCCGTTGCTAGAGTTTAGATTTACTTTGATGCAATTGATTTCCCTAACGTTCCTAGCTGCAGATCTATACATGTTGTAGGAGCGAGTGGGGTACAATGTATCACGGGGCACTGTGAGCTAGATGCGATTTCTCGGAGGTTTGTGGCTCGTAAATTCCGATTTTTTTTTTGTTGGACCGCGATTTATATTTGGTTCCGTCAGGTCTAAAACAAAGTCGATAGCAGCTCACAAAGAATTATCGAAAATTAAAAATTGATTTGAGGCTTGGAAAAAAAAATATTACGCTCGCCGAAAAAACGTAAAATGTAACGTAACTTTCTGTAGCGGCTCGGGTTTTCGGTCCTAATGGATCGTTTTATTATTCATGATGAGCTCAGTGACTTGTGTTTTTCCATTGGTAGTTTGATTAATAGTTATTTTTATCAATAATCAAATTTTTAATTAGTGGGGTACAATGTATCAGCGAGATGTGGGGCACAATGCCCCGACTCCCAATGAGGAAACAAAGAAGTGACGACGCTCCGAAGAAGCGCAATGTGTCACGGGCCGCTGTCAAAGACGTGCGATTTGTAAAAATAAGACGTTCCTGTGATATTACTGATTTTATAATGATACTGATATACTTATTTTGTTTGGGTTCGTACTGTTATGTGTGAAAATCTGTTATCTTTGTTAGAAAAATATAAGAGTCACGACTGCCTCATTGTACCCTACGTTTCGCAGTAGTTGACACACTGTACCCACCTATATGATACATTGTTCGCCACCCATGGGGTACATTGAGCCAAGCTGCACATTTTTTTCGATCCCATTATTTTGGCTCCCAATATCTTTTTGCAAAAAATATTGGGAGCTTCATTGTACGCCCAAAGGTCTATAAAATCGGTTGTGACCTTTCTTTCTGATCAGACTATCTTGATTAGAGAAAAAATTGGTTAGAAAAAAAGTGACACACTGTACCCCATATTCCCCTACGCCACAATGTGTTTCAGCCTGAGCGCTATTTCAACACAAGATTATTGCCGGGTGGACCTTTGCCTTGGTTTCCTTCGACACATATTTCCGGGGGTCGATGTGGTTGTCGCATCTTTGCTTCACCAGCTTCGTTCGTCAATTTCCTCGGGGCCTATTTCATCGTGACCGGTGCATTGTATGTCGCGAGAGTGGCTGTAGGGGAGGAGGGATTATGTACGAAGTACGTACATAAAAGCCTATACAAAGTGTGGCCTCAAAAAGTGACGTCCAGAAGGACAATCTAGATGCCTCGTCAATGCCTATCCGAATCATGCCCAAATATGTTCTAAATTTTTTTTTCAATTTTCGCGTAAAAAGATTTTTTTTCGAGTTTTCCAGTAGAGTAGGTTTTTGTTTTTTTTTTTCTCTTTTGTGCGGGTACTTTCCGCTTGGAAGTTTTCGAAAGCCATTAGGAGCCATTTAGACTAGTATAAGTATTTTTTTATCATCTGAAGTTTAGTGACTGATCTTCTCAAACCTATTTTCTTAAGGATCCCTTTAGGCAGTCGAAAGTAAGCGAATTCTCGAGACTTTTTTGTGTCGAAACTATTTATTCTGCATAATAAAAATTTCACGTACATACTATTACGGATTATGGCGACTGTAGGACACTCGCCCCAGAGAGGGAACTTTCGTAAACTTCGTACAAGATAACTCGAAAACTATCCGATCGATCAACTCAAAACTCCGCAGACTTTTGGACAACTATCGTCTATGTGAACCTAAAGTGTCTTGATGATTATTTTTAAAAAACGACTTTTCTATTAACAAATACTATAGTCAAAATTTCATTAAAAAATGTAACATATTTTCAAACATGTACTTTTTCGAATTTTTACTTTCTCTTGATTTTTTAGGTTCACACAGAGCACGTGGGTCGTAGAAATCTAAAACTTCTTGGCTCTGATGTTTCAGATCAATGCACCAGACGCTAAGTTGGACACCGTGGAATAACCCAGACTTTTGTACGCCATTTAGCTACATTGAAAAAAAGATTTTCTTTTCGGTAAATTGAAAGATGTTATATGTACATCAAATTTCAATTACGTAGAATAAACATTTCCGACACGAAAGAAATTTAAAATTGGCTTATTTTTGGCTTCCTACAAAGCCTCTTAAGGCGGGATATACATTTAGACAGGAAAAGAATAAGCAATATTGAGAGATTTTTTAAAACTAAGAAATCATTATTCCATAATTATTGAACTTTAGGTATACTTTAATAGCGTATTTAAGAATACAAAACAATTTTTTAAATTAATGCATAATCAAAATGACAGAGCTGTGGCAGAGTGTTACAGCAAGGTCGCCGCGGGAGTTGCGAATCGGCGTGCAGTCTAGCTTCCCGTAGACTTCGATTTGAAAAAAAGTTCAACATTTTTTTTCATTTAGAACATGTATAGTTTCTATGTGACGGTAATTAAAATTAAGAAAATGCAAATTTAAAAAAAATGGCACACAATTACAAAAACATCAACATTTCACGCAACATTTCTGTCAAATGTGGATTAAAAAAGTCGTTTTTTTTCCAATTTCTCAAAAACAATTTATTTGTTTTTGCAGACCAAAACTGTTGATTTGGTAATTTAGTGATTGCTCAACAGTATACTCTATAACGATGATACGAGGAAAAAATTGCGGAGACAGTACATACACGTAAATTAAGTGAATGCTTTTGATAAAAAACTTTAAAAAATCGTAGAACATAAATGGAGGGGGGGGGGGTGATTTTGGTACACAGAGAAAACAGGGGCCTCGAAGATTAGAATTAATACTATGCTTCTAAAAAAAAATATCATTAAATATCAAAAAGTATTGAATGGAAGATAAAAATTGTAATTATGGTATAGTAATACTGAAAAAAATTTAAATTTTAACCTACGATATGGCACATAAACTGATACAAATAATACATTTTGTTCGGCATATTGTGATTTTTTGTAGTATTCAAAAAATATTTTGCCCACGTGATTGGAACAATTAGTTTCCAGTATTCTACAAAAAGTACGGTATAAAGAGTCACATTTTACTAATAACTTCGTAATATTTTTCGCTATACGCCGAAGATTTATGCTATGCGTATAGTGAAATCTATACATCCACGAAGATTCATGCTACACGCATAGTAAAAACCATGTGAAAATATAGCATATAGGACTCGCGCCTATGCGAGAATAGTTTCAAATGTAATATGCACGCATCATTTTTACTATACGGTGTGAGAATCATTTTTACACTTCTATAACAACAAATCTTAGAATTCCGAACTGGCAGTAAACTTCTATACGTTTCTAGCACTGAATATTAGAATTCTGGCAACCAGTGTTAGAATTTGAGGCCGTATTTTTCTCCGTGTAGGTATCGATACGAAGCATCTAGTTTCCATTTGATCAGCACCTTTTGGGCAACCCTGTATATATATTTATATATCCGCGAAACCGACAGAGAAAGAGAAAAAATAGCTTGTTCGATTCAGCTCACGCGCCTCTGCTCAGAGCTCGATAAGTCTTCGTAACGGTTTGCGAAGCGTGATGTCTCGAGACGTTGCGCGCAACCCCCAGGTGACGGGCAAGAGACTGGGGGCGGCAGAGAGAGAGAGAGAGAGAGAGAGAGAGAGAGAGAGAGAGAGAGAGAGAGAGAGAGAGAGAGAGAGAGAGAGAGAGAGAGAGATCGTTTTGTTGGTACTACACTCTCTTACCAACAAAGCCAAAAAGTCCACGGAATGCTCCTGGGGAAGAAAGTTACGGTACGAGAGAGCGGTTGAACGGGGGTAGTTGGAACGTTTCACCGAAGAAGCGGGCACTGGTGCGACAATAGTTCGCGCGCTTATATTGCAAACTTTTCGCCAAGATATCGACGCCATAGTACTAAACCGCCGAGATTACACTCGCGGCTATTGGTCTCGGTCCTCCAGGCCGTTTTTCTCATTTTCGCCAGCAGGAGGAGAAAAAAGCAGGAACAAAGGCAGCCACGAGAAAAGTTCATTTTTTTTCGCGAGGTTCTGGGGTCAGGCGCCATCTCGAAATGTCAGTTCAGGATTGAAAATCTTTGTCTCCGGCGCTTCTTTGCGTAGCCTCGGATGATGCTGCATGATGATGCTGATGGGACTGTGGGATTTAGATGATTCGCGAAAGAATGAACAATTGGATTGGCAATCATTCCCGGCAGATTCGTCGCGTTTGACAATGCTTGCCACCTTGATGACACTCGAAATAGGCATTTTTCTTTTTTTCCAGCTCCGCATACCGCACGCTGCTTCATCATGTTGGTGTCGTTCTCACGGACAATCCCAGATCGTGTCAGGCAGAAGTGGTATCCTTTGCAGTTTACTGCACCGGCGTTTAGGTCCCCTTTCTTCTATGGCTACATTTTCCTGGCTAAAGAGAGAGACAGAGAGAGAGAGAGGGAGAATCAGTGCACCTTTTTGCCCCTGTGATCCGGCTGAGAATGTAAGAGGGTACTACCCCGGAGATAGACTCTAAATGAGCTCCGATTCGGTCCATAAGGAACGGACCCGGTTTATTGCCGGTCAATTTTCACATGCCGAGAGTGAGAATGAGAAATAAATAGAGAGAAAAACACCGAGAGGGAGAGGGAGGATTTTAAGGCGTTGGACCGCAGAATGAACAGCCCAGGGGAATCTTCCTACTCTGTTCTTTTTTGAAACATGACATTGTTGAAGTAGCATCCTGGACCTTCTTCCATTTTACCTGTCGGAAAACCGTCCAGGGGTCCATCCGTTACATTCTACTGCCCTTTCGTCTAAATTTTGCCGGTACATGTTTTGCCGGGGGCTCTTACCCTCTCTCTCTCTCTCTCTCTCTCTCTCTCTCTCCCGCTGCTGCGTGCACAACTGGGCCACTGCAAGGCGTGACCCTTGAACTCTCAGGTAGTCCAACCACCGGACTCTTGTTGGATCGGTACACGAAACTCGAAAGGCTCACATTCGAGAAAGTGGTCCGTGAGGATTCCGTCCTTGACCGAGCAAAAAAAATCGACGAGGGCGCGATCTAAACATTTACACACAACTAATGACAAAGCCCTTAGATTGTCGTTACCGAACGGTTTTTTTCTCATCATGCACTGCTGATACAGGGTGGCCCGAAAAATGACGTAGAGAGGAAAATCGAGATGCATCGCATTTATAGGTACCTATTCGAATCACCACCATTCATGTCCCACGATCTTTTTTAGTTTTCGAGAAAAAGGCATTTTTTCATTTTTGTTTGTTTGTACTTTCCTCGTGATTTTTTTTAGTTTCGTTATCGTTATGAAGTGCACGCCTAATAAATATGTTACAAATAAAGTAAAGTAAAAAAAGTTAAAAACATCCCCATGTGCGTTCTACGATCTATGTTACTTTTCGAGAAAAAAAAACGTTTTTTGTATGTAGGTACTGTCCTCGCGATTTTTTTACTTGTGCTATCGTTACGAAGTGCATGCCTAAGTAATAGGTAGATGACCAATTGATCACTAACGCAAATGCTCGAAATTTTTAACACAAGTTAAAAAATAGGTTTGAGAGAGGAGTGTCTGTTCAGATGATAAAAAAAATATTCGTACTAGAATAAATGACTTTCAATTGCTTTTTAAAACTTTCAAAAGGAATTTCCGAATTTACACACAAGAGAGAAAAAATCTAAACTACAAGAAAACTCGAAAAAAAATTGTAAACTTGTACAAATGCATTTTTATCAAAAACTTATAAAGAAAGTAGAGCATACACGGGTCTAGGTACGAGGCATCGAGATTTTGTTTCTAGACGTCACTTTTCAGGCCATCCTCTATACGTTCTCTACCCTGCAAGCGATCATGCGCTTTCGAATAATACGAGTAACTTTTTTATTCTGACATTTTTTTAAATTCTTATCATCTCACTTAGATTCTTGCGCGAGCCTATTGACGATGAATCTCCTATTAAAGGGGGAGATACCTTTAGGCGAGGAAACAGTTGCTGATATTCATGATTTTTTTTTAATAGAAGATTTCTCACCATTTTTGAGACTTAGGGTAAGTTTTATTATTACTTTTGGCTGGTGCATGGTATTTTCTTTATTAACCTTTAAAAATGGCGGTAGTATGGCACGGTCTTTTAAACGGGTTTGCGGCGGACGTTATCAGACGGCGTGACCTGTAGCGTCGGCGTGATTAATCTGAAAAAAAACCAACGAAGATTTTTCTCTCATTAACACTCATTCGCAGAATATGAACCAAGAATAAGTGAGAACCGTTGAAAATCGCTGAAACTGTGCGCTCCGAAACAAAAACATTAAATTTTCCGAAAAAGATTGTAGCAACTTGTAATTAAAAAATACTTTTTTTTTAATTTTCAAAAACATTCAGGTTCATGTTTTAGACAATAAGGTTAGAAATATTCATACCAAATTTCATCAGAATCGGTCGATTAGTTTTTCAGTTATACGTCACGCCAGTTCTGAAAATGCAGTTCAGAAGACCTTGCCCTACTCTCGCCATTTTTAAGGACGAATAAATTTAAAAAATACGATCTAACAGCCAAAAGTTGTAATAAAACATACCCCAAGTTTAAAAAATGATGCAGAAATCTTTCCTCTTTAAAAAAATCATAAAAATCAGCAAATGTTTTCCTGGCCTAAAGGTATTTCTCCCCATAATGATGAATGACCCTATTAATGATGAATCAATGATCAATGAATCATGTGAAAATGGAATACCGAACGTTTTTTTTTTGCACCGCCTCTTGTTTCCTTCTCTCTTGACCACACGCAAATGATTTATTTATCCGATGCAATTACCACAAAAGAATATAATTCTCGAGTCCGATTCTCGAGAGATGTCTCACGCGTTGGTTCCTTGATCGTGACCATTGTCCGAGCCGTCACGTGCCAGCAGGTCGAGAGAGTATCACAGCTGAGAGAGGAACTCGTTGTAGTGCTTAATTCGATTCAGAGTTCGTTCAACCGCGTACATTCGCGCGCAATTCCTCGTTGAAGTTGAAGCGAGCAAAACAATTTTCTCACCTGGCTAATCGATTTTGGCACAGCACGATCTCACGTGCCGAGCGTCCCTTTCTTTCGTCCTCTGCGCTTTCGTGCCCGGCCTTGTGAGAAAAACTTTGGCAGCTGTGATTATCGCGTAACACACGGCCGGAATCCCGATAATTAATCCGCCATTAACGCTGTGCAATTTATTTAATAACAGCCTTGGGCTTCCACCATTACCGGGTAACAAAAATACATTTTTTGTGTCAGAACATCGTCCAACTACGCATTGAATGGTTAAAAACACTGAAGTAAAGTGAAGAGAAGGGCAAACAATCTCTCGCAAATTGAAGACATCCGCTTGCCCATAAATCAATGGGAGCCGTTCATTTCATTGCGCCGGAATTTTTTTTGCACTTTCTCGCTGTATCAAGGCGGTCTTAAAATAGGATTGAAAAAAAGAGGATTTCTTTTTCCATAATTACAGGTGCAAATACGCGGTAAAATAATTTGATCTCGAAGTTTGCATCAATGGAATGTAAACATATTTTTTATTCCTTTATTTTTATTCTCTGAAAGCTTTTTTTTTGCAAAATGAGGTCATCCATTTTTAATTTGTTATTTTTGTTTGGTTTAATTTGTCATTCGTTGCGTAGAACAGTTTGAGCAATTTTCACAGTCTAAATCGTCCGATAAAAATGTGGGTAATTGAAAAGAGTCAATTTTTGTTGCACTCCTACGATGCAACCTTCACCGTCATATAATTTGCTAGGATCAAGAAGGCAAAAGTCGAGATTTTTCTTTACTCCCGAAAAACTGCAGTGAGGGCACGAAAATTATTGGCACTTGGCTTTCCCAGCCCCGAAGTTTGACTATCCTCCCTCCCCCCCTCTCAGCCCCCGCCTTCTGTACGCTTGGCCAGGCGTAATAACGTTCTTCCGTTTGGGATGCCTTTTGCCTACGGTCAAGAGAACACACGCGGAGTAAATCTTCGGGGCCATGCACGAATTCTCCAGGTAAACGCGAAGCCTCGATATTTCAAGCCCTCAAAAGGCAAATGGTTGTTTTTCATTGAGATTGAGAGGACGAAAAAAAGGACGGTCGCAAAAGCGTTTGAAAATTTTGTTTGTCCAGTGAGTTTGCCACCGGTGCCCTTGCTGCGGGATATTTACATCGAAAATACGGAGCTCGAACATTCGTGACTTTAACTATTCGAGGGAACTTTATTGATGTTGAGTGTAGACAGCAACTGAGTGTGTGCTCGAGTGGTGGTAGAAAATCAGCGTGAAATTTGAGAATTACTGGCGCAGCAGACAAATTTAGGCGATTTTCTCCAAAATCAAAATCAGCTGTTTTTCAAGCGGTGAAAGATTTTTTGATAGCGTGGAAAACAACTGATTCCAATTTGCAGGAAATCGCCGTCTAAAATTTTGTGACAGCTTGAATTGAGGGCTTCAATTTTGACGGCAACATTTTTGTGACAATTTTTTTGGACAGCTTGAAAAACAGCTTTTTGACACATCAATTTTTGTCACAGATTTTCTTTTGACAGCTCGGAAAACTGTTTAGTTTGATTTTACAGGAAATCGCCGCCTAAATTTTTCTGCCAGGAAAAACAGCTGATTTAGATTTTCCAGAAAATAGCCATCAAAATTGTTGTGACACCATTTGTTGACAGCAACATTTATGTCGCCGTGTTTTTTTGACGTTTTGAAGAACAGCCTTTTGACAGCTGAATTTTCGTCACCAATTTTTTCAACAGATTAAATAAGTGACCCGCTTTCATCGATGAAAGAATTCATTGGCATTTGTAGGGCTCTAGATTGTTCATTTATCGATCATTATTTAACATTTTTTTTTTCATTCAAAATGCTCAAATTCAAAGCCAGGTGATCGGGGAACTGTTGGTCCCCTGTTGGAGATTAATTGGCATCAATTAATTATGAATTTCCATACGAGGTGATCTCATAATTATTTTCCATGAGAGATTAATTACCACCAATTAATTATTAAATGCCATGCAAGCTGACCTGGACATTGTTGATCCCCTGTGAAGACTCTATCAGAGATCAATTAAAATTGGTCGTTATTCCGTACGAATGATTCATCGAAAAATCCCATCCATTCGGCTCAGCAAGATTACCAACGGCATTGATCCGGCCCGTAAGCGAGAAACGGCCGACGATGACAACGAGAGAACGACAATTGTGAATGCTACAATTTTGTCTTGGATACGGATGTCAAGCAGCGGAATTTCTCGACTCGCCTCCTCCACTTTGAGGAATATAAGCCGTTGAGCTGACGAGCGTATAGAAATTGTTTCGAGGATTGTTACGAGATGGAGGAAGATAAAGAGAGAGAGAGAGAGAGAGAGAGAGAGAGAGAGAGAGAGAGGGAGAGAGAGAGGGAGAGAGAAGCAATATCAGAGGCGAAGAGTGAAAACCGTAGAGCGATCGCCTAAAAGGATTACACACTTTGGGGCGTTGGGACACGGAGAATGCTCGTAAGGCATTAAGGACGAAGAAGCAGGTCAGTTATCTTGATAATGTTGACTGTCCAACTTCCTGCACTCTCTCTCTCTCTCTCTCTCTCTCTCTCTCTCTCTCTCTCTCTCTCTCTCTCTCTCTCTCTCTCTCTCTCTCTCTAGGTTTTTCTTCATTCCACCGTTTCTCTCGCCGCCAATCGTTCGTACCCCGATCCTTCGAATCTCCTCTCTTTTTATTACTGCAACGAAAAGCCATCAACGTCACACGAAACGAAAGGCTGCTGACAGATCTCCGTCCTCGACTTTTATTTTCTCTTCGATATTTTGTAAACGGAGGTTTTGAAATGACGATTTGTCCCCGAACACAGATAGACTGAAACACGTATTTTCGGTTGAAGGATCACTCGTCTGTTTGCATACTCCTCTCAAGAAAATACCATATTTGCCAACGTTTGTGCCAATGGTGGCATTTTTCTGCTCATTGGGCGCCAGTCTTCATCGAGGATTTCTCAGTTCGTGAGCAAAAATCAACGGAGTGATGAAAAAGCGTCTGGTAAATGTCGCGAAATGGATAGGCGGTTGTCTTCCAGCGAGAGAAAATTCGGTGCCAGGAGGGCGATGTTTCGGGGTGGTAAATAGTTGGCTCTGGTGGATATAATGGGTCTTGGTCCAGCATCCCCTTTCATCATCTGGGTAATGGACCGATAGGTAGGTGAACCGAATGTCCAATAAGCCGCATCCCAGAGAGAGGGAGAGAGAGAGAGAGAGAGAGAGAGAGAGAGAGAGAGAGAGAGAGAGAGAGAGAGAGAGAGAGAGAGAGAGAGAGAGAGGATCGACTATACATTCATCTAGGCTGCCTTCACTGCAAGTCCACTCCATCCGCACTGCACTGCTTTCACTCTCGTTACTTTTGTTCTTCGATATTCCTCTCCATACTCCTCTTTGCTCTCCTTTGGCACATTCGTTTCCTTTCCCAAATCTATGCATCCTCTTCCTTCCGCTTCTTCTTCCTCGTTCCATCTCTGCGCCTTCTTCTGGTCCGCCATACATCGGTCTCACCAAACTCGGCAAAGTCCGGCGTTATACCTCTCCAAACTTCCGGCTGGCGATCGACCGCTTTCACAGTGGACTCGGGGTGGCCTTACCAGATCGATATCCCGATAGTGGCTCTCCAAGACAGATATACGAGGCTACCCGTTCCGGACATTTCTTCCCGAGCTCTTCTGGCCGAAATCGCTTCGCCGAGGCCCATTCCCAATGGCCGATGATGAACGTCTTTTTAAACGTTGACCGTTCCCCGATTGGCGAATTAATCGAGCTTCGTTTTCTCCACGGCAAAAGTTCGAGGCAGGATGTGCCTGTGAGTAACTTATCGATCAACAACATCCGTATTGGAGGGAAAAAGATGAAAATGACGGATAAGGAGGTGGCCGATCACCCGTTGAGGTGGAACGGAACAGCTGCTGACACGAGCGGAATGTCAAGAGACCAGGGATGTGTGAGAGTCTTACGGCAATGCCAATATGGCCACTATTTAATTTGCAGTAGTTTTGCTTAAGGTGTTGTTTACAGTCAGGAGGCCCTAAAAGATCGATTTTCAAGAATTTTTCGTGAGAAGACCTTTAAATCTATTAACGTGAAAATTTGTACACATATTAGGGTAGCTCTTAACTGTATTTTAACATTCTTTATTTGTAAAAATAATTATTTTGCAAGCTGCTATTGCTGATCTCCGGGAGCACCTTTGAAAAAAGGCGTCTTGCGGTGAGCACGACATCTCTGGACTGGATCATCTAAAATAAAAAAACCAAAAATATTTCGTTAATATAATGGATTATCTTGTAATTTATCGAAGGAATAAGCAAAATAATAATTTTTGACAAAATTGCGGCTTCTAAAAAAATCGAGTTTTGACAAAAATATAGGCCTTAAATTGTTGATAAAATGGAAAATATTTATTGGTGAGAACAAACCTTCGATTAATTACTAGAAAATATACCTGAAAAGATCGGTTCAGTCGCTTCCGAGAAATCTTGCTCACCGACTTTAAAAACACAGTTTTGAGAAAAACGCGTTTAAAGTTTCAAAAGCACTTTCGAACGCTCTGACACGTCATAACAAATGTGCGTGTAACTTCGAGAATATTCGCTGGATTGACAAGAAATTAGTAACATTGAAGAAATTAGTAACAAGTAACATTGATCATTGATCAATTTCTCCCCACTCATTATCTTCATTGCTAGTCTCGGAGTATTCTCAGGGGGTTTTCGTCTTTTGATAATTGTTTTAATTGTAGGTTTCAATTGTTGGTTAAGAAATGTTCCTAATGTGTTCATTGGGAACATTTCTTAACCTACAATTCTCCAATTCTGTACCAAATCATGCTAATTGTAAGATAATAAATATCAAATTGTTATTTGACATTTTCTTTGTTGTAAATTGTAAATCGTAAGAAAAAAATCAAATGGTTATTTGATATTTTTGTCTTGCAATTAGTGTGATTTGGTACGTGACCTAGTTTAAGTGAAACATGATCCTAATGAAACCAATGTGATCTCGTTTTGTGATTTAGCTACCTAGGTAGACATAAGTATTACAACTTGTTTTTGCTAGTTTTCCATGTTTCGAACTTTATGGATGTGTTTATAGAGTTTATGGAGCTCATAAATGCATATAAAATATTAGTTGTTTTTCACTAAAGGTGATTTTGAATAGTGAAGATATAATATTTGTTCGATCAAACTAACCCCAAAACCATAAAAATCGTTGTAACTTTCGATCCCGTTGACCGTTTTTTTTCTTCTTTAGGAAAAATGCTTCTTCATGGGGTTACTTCCGATTCTCATTAAGAAAAAGGGGGGAATGAAAGTAATCCCAATCTCAGTATAACTTTGATCACAACTAATTATATTTTTTTCTCATCAATTTTAAATATATAAAATTGTAATTTGAAAGATAAAATGACTAATAAAAATTGATGTTTCCATTTTTACATTTTATTTGCTATTTTATTTGAATAAATATATTGATTTTCATTTCGAAATTGATCAAAGTAACCCCAATCCACGGTAATTACGTTGCCTAAAAGTGTGCGAAATTTCAAAACGGCCAATCAGATATTTTTCTGAGTTATCTTGTGCGAGGTTCACGAAAAAGTGGTTTTCAAGAAAAAGCGTTTAAAGTCTCAAGAGTCAAAAAAGTTGTAAAAATGTCAAGTTTCAAGTTTCACTTAAAGTTTCAAGACTACGTGGCCATAAAGTAGTCCCTTAGCTTCCCGGTGGAGACAATTTTCAGCTATAATCTCTTCTTTATGTTACGAAGGGACCTCCCCCCTTAAGGCTTGGTCTACACATTACACCGCCTGCGACTAGTTTTACATTTCGAGCATACATTTCGGAATGCTAAATTTCGGTTTCCATTGCCCGGGACTCAATTCCGAATATCCTCAAGTTCTGATCCATCATTTTCGCCATTGTCTTCCTTCATCGTACGTTTCTCGCATTCCCGAGCTGTTCGTCATCACTCGGCCACGCTGGAGCGTGTGTCAAGTATCCCGAAAGATACTTGACAAGCGTTCGACTCGTTTCATCATACCGTGCCAACTATTTTTAACTTGAACTTCTGGTTGAAACGAGAAAAGTTGAACTTCTCACTCGTGAAAATGAGTACAGACTCGAATCGTGTAGAAGTATATGGAACCGAAAGTTATTTGTTCTCGGAAGGTTAAGACAACTTGAGCAGGCAGGCGAGAACTCGTAGGTAATTACCAATGCAACTTTAGTTTCGGTCTGGATGATGGAAGGGGGAAACCTTTTACGGTCGTGTAGATCGATTTCTCATCGGTGATGCTAGGAAACTTTGGCTCCATCAATACAAACTATACATAATGCTGAGTTGCTTGGATACGATCAATTATCCCTTTTCCACCCGCCACTCTCTCCCTTGCATTTTCATTTTCTCCTCCCTCACTGCACTCCAGAGGGCTCCAAAGGCGCCTTATGCATGGTAGTGCAGACGGCACAAAGTGCTCCCAGTTTATCATACTATCTCACAATCAGGCATTGTCATGTCGTTTGTATCATTTTGAAGCTCCGTACAGATGGAAGCACTCATTGGAAACTCGACAATTGGGTATTAGCATATTCGGTTGGGAATACATTGCAAAATTGAGGTAGTATTGTTGTCTGCAGCGCTGCTTTGGAGGTGAATTTTACGATGGAATAATTGCTAAACTGATCTGGTTTCCTTCGTGATTTTTTTACACGTATTTATTGATTGTTCAGGAATATACGTACATTTGAAAAACAATTATTATCATTTATTTTGGTTCGTTTGTTTACAAAGGTGCGCGGAAAACGTACCCAATTGGCGACCACTGTTGTGGACGTTGTATGAATGTGAAGAAAAAACCTAACATGTTCTTAATCTGTATGAGTGTCGTGATGTTTGGTACGAAATGCAGCAAAAAAATTAATTACGTAATGGCGGCTTGCCAAACTTTAATTATCAATTTTTCCTGTTTTTCTGGGAATTCTGGGAGATATATAAATATAAAAAATGATTTTAACTCAATTCTGCTACCAACGAGCCAAAACAGGGTTGTTTATTCCGAATTTTTCTTGTGTACAAAATTATTTATTGGGGATTTGGACAAAAAGTATGTTATTAAGTAACTTAGTTTGTGTAAAGTGAAAAAAAAATCAATTAAAAAAGTTATTAAGATATAATAGAGCCTCTGTATAAAAAACGTGGTCCAACAACCGGATTGATAACTTGACAATAGTTAGTCTCAAAAATAAAAATAAAAAAGTCTACATAAATGTAGTTCTCGTTGTAGATCGCCGTTTTTTTTTCGAAAAAAAAACGTTTCATAAAATGGCGGGTGTCAAAAAAATCTGTAGTTTTGACGAAATTTTTACTTACATTCGGGGGCTTAAAAATCTTGAAAAAAAAACATCTACATGCAACGATAGCAACTGACATTACGGAAATTTTGGTCTTTTTAAAAAATGAGAAATCGGGCAACTATAGCTGGAGTTGTGATCCCGGCCAGGTCGAGAACAGTCGTTTCGAGAAAAACCGGATTGGAATTTATAGTATACCTAAATCGTTGCGCTACCTGCTCTCACTGAACCGCCTCCAACTTGGTCAATTTTCACTATTTGAATTTGCATTTTTTTCCACATATTCTTTGAGAAAATGCAAAAAAATCGTTTTTTGTGACCCGTCAGTATGGTGCCCCGGTTTAATTGCGAAAGTAATTATTATTCGGATACTCGTATAAGAATAATTCGTTCCTGATACTTTGATGAGCCACAACATTTTTTATTTTTTTACGTTTAACGCGTAGTCATGTCACAAAGAAGTTTTTTGTTGCCATTTTTTTTAAACTCTAATAATCTATTTTACATAGCGATTACGTGAAAAATTGAGTTAAACATATGCGTGTGTGTGAATTAAAAAAGACCGTCTCCAACCTATAATTTATTGCCGGCTCGATCATTCGACCTTTGGTTTGCTATCCCCAATTATTGTTGTTTTTTACAGTTTTTTAAGGATTTTTCCCATTAAAGCGTTTAAATTGATATATATATATATATATATATATATATATATATATATATATATATATATATATATAAGGTTGACGAAATATTCGCTTCCCGCTTTTATCAACAGCGTGATCATTACATTTCAATTATCCCTTTGTTCGGCATTTTCTATCATTCTTTTTTCAAATTTCCAAAATGTTCGAAACGTATCAAGTGCCAGATTTTCTTCGAAGTGACAAAAAAAACGAAAAATAAGACGAGATGTCTCCGTTGATGGCCTATCGACGACAGAATATTTCTTATCTGTTGACACGGACGTCGCGTCGGCTCGATTATTCTTTCCTATACCTGCCCGACACCCCCGCCGCCCCACTCGTTTCGATAGCGGAGCATGTATATGGGCAAGCGTGTCGAAAGACCCTCGAAACTGTCGCATAGCGTCGAAGAGACGTTTATTCGTGATTTTACAACATTCTTTTAGTCGCGTCGGTATATGCGACAGCCATAAAAAATGTCTGATATATATCGAAGCCTCGTCTAGATACTCTATCATAAACGAGATTTTTATGGGGTGGTATATATGAAATTCTGACAGGGGAGAAGAAATGTTGTTATTCCTGCCGGTATAAAATTTGATTGCCGTTTTCTTTTACGAAGAAATTACTCTTGAGAATCGGCACGTAACGATCGTCGAGGCGATTAGGCGTGACGGTGGGTTACTCGGCAAATTAAAATAAATTTGGGATTTAGGCTAATCGGAGTGAAATTTTTATACAATTTTTTAGAAGTCGGTAAAAAAAATTCGAAAATTTTGTGATGTATATCCACAATATAATAATAATAATAATAATATTTATGAATTTTGAATAGGGAAAAGAAATGTTAGAAATTTTTTGAGATATGGTAAAAACGATGTTTTGTTTCTACGATATATTCAGAAAATAATTGTTATATTTACTATACAATGTGACAATTATAAGGCCGTGTGTTTTTGCGGATCTTGCACGGAGACTTTGCAATCGAGAAAAATATGATTTTCAATGGTTTTTCAAACTCTCTTCGAACAAAAACATATGGAGTATTTTTTTAGTCAGTAGTATTTGCTGGAAAAATTAAGGATTGTGGGAAAAAAATTCAAAATTTCATTTTGAGGACAGCAGAATGAAGATAATTAAATTCTGAATACGAAATACTGCTGAAAAACTTTTTTGTGTATTCCGTCGTCGAGAGTAAGATCATCAAAGATGCATTTTGAAGTGCATTGAAGGGATTTCATACTATTAAAAAAAAAAAAAAATTTATGACTATTTCGTATTTGGAGTTAATAATATTAATTCTGCTGAATTCGAAATGTCATTATCATTTTTCTCGGAATGCTCTATTTTCTGGAAAGTCCCACTCACCACGAAAAATTGCGACATTTCTTTTCAAGAGGACTTGAAAACCATTAAATATCATTTTTTTCTCGGTCGCAAAATCTCAGCATACCCTTAGACAACACATAACCACCTTATAATTGTCACCCTGTATATATTTGCAGTTAAATTTGTTATATATTTGTTTACAGTGAAGACACCCATTCCACTTGCTCTTCATAAATTTATCACGAGCCCCCTAAACGACTGATAGGTCCAATGAATTATAAAACATCCCTTCAATTTTATTAAAATTATTCTTCCCCCCTGAACTGTTCTCTCCTCCGGTTTGTACGAAAAAAACGCTGTTCTTTAAAAAAACCAATCCGTTTCACCACAAATTGGTGGATTGCAAATTTGTTCACATCGTGCCCAAGCGGTCATGATTGTCCCTCGTGGAGCCGCGACTGCGGAGCTGCAAACATCGCGCCCAGACGTAACGAGGGAATGCTACGAAAAAAGGAACACTGACATGAACAAAAAATGATATAAAAAGTATGGAGAATCCCTGAAACTGCTCGATGGAAAGTGAACAGAGAAGCGTTGCATGTGGGTTCGGAGGGGCTGGAAGTGAAACTCCACCACGCGCGTTTACAAGGATATTCGCGGCTGGATTGGACGGATCCTGGGCGCATATTAGCGGGTCCCCAGGGAGGAAGAGTAAATGGTTTTGGAGCGGGAGGGGAAGCTCATCTCCCTATCAACCGTGCGGGATAATAGCGAGAGATGCAAAAGTTTTGTACCATCGTGTTGTACACTTGGTCTCTCCGCATTCATGAAATTCCGGATTAGGGCTACGTGGAGTCCCAATCGTTGGAGCTAATCCCGGATATCGTAACGTTCAGTTGATAACGATCTCTCTCTCTCTCTCTCTCTCTCTCTCTCTCTCTCTCTCTCTCTCTCTCTCTCTCTCTCTCTCTCTCTCTCCCTTCCTCCTTCGTATTCAAGCTATTCATATTCGAAACTATTTTTGGATCATTTGTTTTTATATTTTGCATCCAAACTTCGTCAAGAGCTTTGGCATACGAGTATATCAAGCAGCGTTGGCCTAGACTCCGAGGGTGACCGCTCATGCATGAGAACGAGTTAGGGAGTTTCGGGACAATTGAGAAATGTTACCATTTGTTTCAAATTTACACAATAAATTCTTCGTCATATATCGACTGCACCATCAAAATTTCAACCGATCGTCCACTCCGTTCCTATAAAGTTTGCTATCGAAAGAACGCTTTTCAACATAGGGTATGTAACATTATGACACTGATAACGAAATTGTCATAATATACTGATTGTGAGTGGTTTGACAGTTTCTCATAACATTTTAAACATTTTCCACACTGCTAGGTGCGCAACTAAGTTTCCGGGGTTTTTTGACCAATAAAAAATCGAAAATTTCAAGACAAATACAAAAAATGGTTCATTCGAAGTATTGTCCCTCGCTATTTACACATTTTTGCCATCTCTCTGGCAATACATAAATACCGCGACGATAAAAAGACGCGTCTTTGGACTGAAACCATTCGTCCAACCAATTTTGTACTGTATCGTAATTGGCCAAGTGAAGCCCACCCAAGCCATGCGCCATCGACCGGAACAAGTGATAGTCTGAAGGGGCCAGGTCTGGCGAATACGGCGGGTGGGGTAGCAGATCCCATTTCAGTGTTTTTATGGTGTCCTGGACGATGGAACTGCGATGGGACGGAGCGGTGTCGTGCTGCAATATCAGACGTTCGTGTCTCGTGTCCCATTCTGGCCGTTTTTCGAGCAATGCGTGGTTCAAATTGATGAGTTGTTGTCGGTAGCGATGCCCATTGACAGTTTCGCCCGGTTTCAGCAGCTCATAGTACACGATTCCTTTCTGGTCCCACCAAACGCAGAGCATTGTCTTTTTTCCGAAGCGATTTGACCGTGCCGTCGATGTTGACCCTTCGCCAAGTGAAAGAGACGATTTTCAGCGTTTGGGATTCTCGAAATATATCCATTTTTCATCGCCAGTAACAATTCGATGCAGGAAACTCTTTCTGTTTTGCCGCAAAAGCAAAATTTCGGAAGTGGCTCTGCGATTTTCCATTTGTCTCTCGGTCAACTCATGCGGCACCCACTTTCCTTCCTTATGAATTTTTCCCATGGCGTGGAAACGTTTCGAAATACATTGCCGAGTCACATTTAATGCCTCGGCAAGTTGATCTTCTGTTTGAGTGTCATCTTCATCCAATAACGCTTGCAGATCAGCGTCCGCAATGTTTGCGGTCTTTCCGAGCGCTCCTTGGCCCCAGTCTCAAAATCGCCACTTCTGAACCGCTTGAACCAATCTTCACAAGTTGTTTTTGATGGAATATGTTCGCCGTAGGCCTCCTCAAGTAACCGACGTGCTTCAGCTGCTGTTTTTTTTTAGGTTGGAGCAGAAAAGCAATGCTTCCCGCAAATGGTGTTTATTTGGCACAAACTTTGACATTTTCGAGGTTAGAAAAAAGGTCGTTGTGTTGCGATATTTGTTTATATTACGACTGGGTATTCTTAACAGATGTCCAAGCTATAAAGCTACCCAATTTCAGACCTGTATGCCGACTACATGTGTCGCTAGCGCCATCCATGTGTGAAACCCGGGAACTTAGTTGCGCACCTAACATTTCGTGCGTAAATCTGCCATTCAACAATGAGCGTAGGCATCTCCCTATATGTTAAAAAGTGTATTTTTTTTCAATTGAACATTTTTCTAAAATGGGGTAGACGATCGATTGGGAATTTCGAGATCGATTGGGAATTTCGAAGATGCATTCAGTGTATGACAAAAAATGTACTGTATAAATTTGAATCAAATGTTCGATTGCCACTTCAATGTTCACTTCACCAATTATGTCCCTAAACTCCTCAAGTGCTCCGTGAATTTGAACAGAAAAAAAACGTTTTCGAAACAAAACGAGTACCAAGTAACCATTTTTATTATTCGTGTATTTTTCAAATTCATAACTCGAGGATATGATTTTGCATATTCGCCGGGTATAAATATAGAGTTGTTCGAGAGGGACAGCCCTTCGTTTCGTGCAGGGCCAGGCTCGAGGGCGTTCGTTTAATTCCACGTTGATAAAGACGGTCCTACAGTCACGTGAGGCTTGCCGAAAATTTATACACGCCCACGTGCGTCTCTGGACAAAAGCAAAAGTAGAAAAAAAAACGGACTTGAGCACACGTTTCGGGCTCTCTTGCGCTCGAGTACGAGAGAAATTTTGCGTGTACTCATTTTTCGAGGGATGCCCTGCTAAAAAAGTCTCTGCTTATATTATCCTTGAGTATTTTTTGTTTTGCGGCTTGAAAAGGGCGTACAAATTTTATCTATGGGCGCACGAGAACATGAGGATGAAGGAGGAAGGGTGAAGATAATGCCAGATGGAGGACTATGACCCTCTCTCTCTCTCTCTCTCTCTCTCTCTCTCTCTCTCGCTCTCCTAACTCTCCCTCTGTCTACCAATTTTTTTTTTTCGTACGATGGTCGGAGTTGCGTGAATCACGCGAATCGTTTTACAGTGCGTGGGCGACAGAGAATCACGTATTGTAGACTCCTGCGAGAACCAAGGAGAAGAAATTACTTTTATAGTTTATTGTGTGCTAATAACTCCGAGAGCTGCGCGTTGCCCTCTCTCCCGCTTCCTGTCCTACTCTTTTTCGCTTAAAAAAAAAGAGTTGCGAAGCGTAAAAAAATTCTAACGCGCCGAATATCACGTACAATATTTTTCAGCAAAGGAATCAAGGAGGAGATCTCTTTAAGCAGCCAAAAATAAGCGACTTTTCCAGTTTTTTTGTTGAAATTATTTGGTCAACATATATAAATTTTTATGTGAGTATTTTATTTACATCTTTTCATTTAACCATTTTTTTTTAATATTTAAAAATAGCGGCTCTATGACACTTGCTTCAGAGACGGTTGCCGCCTGAGTTATTCCAGGGCGTACAACTTAGCGTCTGGTGCATTGATCTGGAACATCAGAGTCAAAGAGTTTTACATTCCTAAGACTCACACACTTTATGTGAACCTAAAAAATCCAAAAAAAGTGAAATTTCGAAAAATGGTATGTGTTTGAAGAAAATGTTCTATTTTTCATGGAATTTTGACTATAGAATTTGTTAATGAGGAAGTAGTTTTTCGAAAACAATGTTCGATGAAATTCAGGTTCACATAGACGATAAGCATGTTATCTGAAAGTGTGCAAAATTTCAAAATAGTCGTTCAGATAGTTTTTGAGTTATCATGTACGAGGATCACGAAAAAGTCGTTTTCGGGAAAACGCGTTTTGATACCTTTGAATGCTGAAAACGGGGAGACATACCTTTAGGCACGGAAAAAATTGCTGTTTTTCATGATTTTTTTTTTAAGGAACAATTTCTTTACCATATTTCATACTTGGGGTATGTTTTATTACTACTTTTGTAATTTGTTGAATGATATTTTTTATTTTATTGATCTTTAAAAATAACGATGGTAAGGCACGGTCTTCTGAAGGGGTTGCGGCGGATATTGTCACACGGCGTGACACGTAACGTCGGAGGGATTCGTCTAAAAAAAACCAGCGGAGATTTTTCTTTCATTACCACTCATACGCAGTACACGAACCAAGAAAAAGTGAGAAATGTTCAAAATCGATGAAAAGATATGCTTTGAAGCAAAAAGATTGATTTTTCCGAAAAAAAATGGCTACACATTGCAATAATTTTTTTCAAAAACATTTAGTATCATGTTTTGGATAATAAGGTAAGAAAATTTATACCAACGCAGTTAGCCAAGCATACCATTGGTACAGCGTACCGGTAATGTACCGGTACCGTACGCACGTACATGGTGGCCACAGTACCGGTACGGCGTACTCTACATGAGCGGTACATTTGCGGTACGTGGTTAGCTGGGAAATTTCATCAGAATCGGTCGATTAGTTTTTTAGCTATACGTTACCCCAGTCTTGAAAATGCAGTTTAGAAAACCGTGACATGATTAACTTTTTTTAAGTACCACGTAACAGCCAAAAGTGGTAAAAAAATATTACCTTAAGGTGGTTCGGAAGAAACTATTAAAAAATCGACTAACGTTTACCCTCCTATTCTTTTGTGAGAAAGAGATAGTATGTCATTAACCACGTTGAAATAAAACATTTTAAGCCACTCCTCCGTACCATTTTCAAGATACGAATGTTGAAAGTTGGCCTAAAATACACGCACTCAAACGTAACCTCCGAAAAATTTACCGGAAATGATAAGTTTACGTAAAATTCAGTCGTTTGACCCAACAAACAAGACTTCTTACTCGAATCTTTGATTAATACGGGAATCACCTGCAAAAATTGGCGCTAATCCACCGTGTAATTTTTGCACAATAATTTATTGAATTTCGCTACACGACATCTGTCTCTCTCTAAACGGTGATCGGAGCGTCAGCTGTGATTGCTAGGGGAAATTCCTAGATGGCAATTCACGCAGAACGCGATATGAATGTCGCCGAATGCCTACGCTACAGATCGTGCTAAATACAATAAGAATAGAATAAAAGTAATAATACATCGAAGGATAAAAACTGAATTAAAATATGTGGATGGTAGATTTTTTTTTCAATTGATTGTTCCGTATAGAAATATACATATGAAGAACGGCTGTAAACATTTTATTTAGAAAATTTTAAAATTTCTGTCTGTTTTCGTTTTGTATATTTACCTGAAGATGAAACTTTAAAAACGGTCCAATCAACCTCTTATTATTTATCTCCGTCAATAAAAGCAGAGCAATTTTCTGTCGAAAAGTAAACGACCACTCACACGTAATTGTGCCATGTTTTGACATTTGTCGCGTCGTTGAGAGATGATGTTTGAATTCTTAAAAGTGAGGTTATGTAGCGTTGCCAAATGTTTAAAACATAAACTCACTAGTGAAGTCGATAATGATCAACCGAGTGCTCAATAACCAATGTCGATTGTAAGTATTTATGAAAATCATCATAAATTTTCATTCTAATGGGTACCAAAATAAAAATATTTTTTCATGAGATTAAAGCAGTAGTCTGGTCTAGAGCGAGATTTTTGACGTCATTTTTGGGTTGGAATAACTTTTAAACCGTTGAAGTTGTCTTGATGAAATTTTACATACGTATTTATTGTTCCTTTGAGAATGTATCTACATTTGAAAAAAAAATTATTTTTAATATTTTTATGTAGTTTTTTTATTTTTTTACAACATGGTCCGCCGAAAACCGCCTTAATCGGCGCCCACTCTTGGTGATGTTGTGTGCATCTGAAAATATATATATATATTCTCAATCTGTATCAGTATTCTGAGCACTAGTAGCAGAATTAGTACTTGAAAAAATTGTGTTACAAAATGGCGGCCTGTTGAACTTTGATTAACGATATTTCATACATTTTCGGGTATTCGACGAGTTATAAAATGTGGACAAAATTATTGTTCGACTCAATTCTGCTACCAGTCCTCAGAAAGAGGCTACCGAAGGATGGGCAAAATTTGAGCGCGATCGGTCAATTAGTTATCGCGATATCGTGGGCGCCGATTTGAAAAACATAGTTCTGAGATAAACGCGTTCAAAGTTTTGATACCGTTAGATGAGGTTTGCGCGCGGCTTACTTATAATTTCTATTACGCTGATTACTAGTAACTTTTGAAATATCAATAAACGGTTTTCACGAGCGTATTAAGAAAGGTCTATGGACTAATAAAGTGAAAAAAAAATCGGTTTTGTCATTTTCTAGACCAGACTACTGCCTTAAATTCTATGTATTTTAAACATTCGAAAGAAAAAAATATAAGGAGTACAACTTTGCAGTGACCGTTTTTTTCAAAAGTTTAAGGCTTTATTATAAAAAAGTGGCTACATATTTTTTAATCAAAGTACTGCCCGTCGCTAGCTACGACCTCGGCCCATCTTTCAGGTAGCATTCGAATCCCGCGTCGATAAAAGTCTTGGTCCTTGGAGGCAATCCAGGAATCGACCCAATTTTTGACTTCTTCGTAAGTACCGAAGTGCTGGTCAGCCAAATCGTGTGCTATTGACCGGAACAAGTGATAGTCGGAAGGGGCAATGTCTGGAGAGTACGGCGGGTGGGATGAAACCTCCCATTTCAGCGTTTCCAAGTACTTTTTCACGACATTTGCAACATGGGGTCGGGCATTGTCATGCTGCAGTATCACCTTGTCATGTCTTTCGTTGAATTGTGGCCGTTTCTCTTTGAGTGCCTTACTCAAGCGCATCAACTGACGTCGGTAGAGTTCCCCTGTGATGGTTTCGGATGGTTTGAGCAGCTCATAGTACACAACGCCCAGCTGGTCCCACCAGATACACAGCATCACTTTGGATCCGTGAATATTCGGTTTGGGCGTCGATGACGGAATATGACCAGGCAGTCCCCATGATTTTCGGCGTTTAGGATTATCGTAGTGAACCCACTTTTCATCTCCAGTCACAATCCGGTGCAAAAATCCCTTCCTTTGTTGTCTTTGGAGCAGTTGTTCACAGGTGAAAAATCGGCGCTCGATGTCTCTCGGCTTCAACTCATGCGGGACCCAGTTTCCTTGCTTTTGGATCATACCCATATCCCGGAGACGTTTTGAAACTGCTTGCTGGGTTACTCCTAACGTCTCGGCGAGTTCCTCTTGAGTTTGGCACGAATCCTGGTCCAGCAAGGTCTCCAATTCTGCGTCTTCAAAAACTTTCTGCCTTCCGCCACCATGCTTGTTCTCGACCTCAAAATCTCCACTTTTGAAGCGTTGAAACCACCGCCGACACGTTTTCTCACTAATAGAATCCTCCCCGTAAGCATCTACAAGCAAACGGTGGGCCTCAGCCGCAGATTTCTTGATGTTGAAGAAGTAAATCATGACCTCCCGCAAATGCTGAGAATTCGGTTCGTAGGTTGCCATGTTTGAGTACCTATAACTTTATAATACATACACGTATCCGTTAGCTTTTTTAAATTGTTTACATTGGCAAAGCCTCTAGTTTAAAATGCCACTTTTTTATTGAGCTAGGGCCACTACTTCGGCCGCAGTGGCTCTCTAAGTAAAACGGTCACTGCAAAGTTGTACTCCTAATAAAAATCGTTAAAATTATCAGTCTGACTTCCGGATTTTCTTCTGAACTACCTTAAGTCTCAAAAATGGTGAAGAAATCTTTGCTTCAAAAAAAAAAATCATAAAAAGCAGCAATTTTTTTCCTTGCTTAAAGGTATCGCCCCGCTTAAAGTTTGAAGACTCAAAAATGTTGTGACTAAATGATCTACCGATCAATCTGAACCGCGGGCCATTCACGTTACGAAGGAATCTCCCCGCTTAAGATGATGACGACATCAAAAACGGTATAAAATGATACACCACAGCAGTTTTTCAATCATTTAAAAAACCGCCAACTCGCCTACTGTTTTCTTCCAATCTATTTTTCAATGCGTACCATTCCTCGCGATAATTGAATTTTCCTAAGGAATTGAAACCTGAATTTGTAATCGATTCCCACGATCTCAAAAATTGACGAACATCAACAGAAAAGAAAACCAACAGCCCCACCGAGCTGTGACTTGATGTTAATTCGCGTTAAATAAATCATTCAGCTCTTTCTGGAAGTCGTTCGATAATAGGCTAGAGCTGTTTCGGAATGGAGAAAAGACGACACTTGGCAAAGTTGCTTCGCCGGCTGGTGAAAGTGCAAGACAGCTTGGCGCGAATTCCTGCTCATTGTTTCTCCAAACGAGTGCATGTATAGATATAAAACACGTGTGTCACGTAGTCTTAATAGCTATAAATATGGCGAACACATGGCGAGTATGAATCTTGCGCTCATGCCCACGTGTACAGATTTATCCTCGCGCACCTTGCGCGGAAACCCGAATACATACTTCAAATCGGTCTCCCTCCTTTATTTCCTGTCGGGTGAGCGCGCGGGACCCCCGTTGCAGAAGAGATCGTAAAATTTGACGCGTGCCTCTCGGACAGGCGAGGGACCGCCAGTCCTTTCGAGACCGCGGAGACCACACGGCTGAAAACTTATTGGCAGAGTTACTATCGCCTCGTTGGTCATACAGTACTTCTGGGTGTCGTATATTATTTTACATGTGGTATGCATCCCAATGGAAATGGTCAAGGTTCTCTCTCTCTCTCTCTCTCTCTCTCTCTCTCTCTCTCTCTCTCTCTCTCTCTCTCTTTCTCTCTCTCTCATCTTTTGCTCATTTATCTGATCGCGATATATAACTACCAATATTTCCAATTATTTAAGGGCTTACAATACTGTACAATTTTCAATTTTTTTATTGGCTTAAGGTAATCCTATTGCCAGTGCAATAGGATTACCTTATGGCTTCAATCCATAGGATTTTCATTTTTTTTTGAGCTTCACTAAATATATCAATAATTGTCTCTGTAAAGTTTCAGGGTCGGTTATCGACCTAATTACAGAGAAAAAAAATCGTAAAATTGCGTATTTTTGTGAAGGCTTTCGGAGACCAGATGCAAAAACCCAATTTCCGGTCGCTACAAAAGTGTGTATAATAGTGGGAATCCGTCAGATTCTTAAAAATCATCAGATTTACATACTTAACACTTGTAGTAATCCAATGCTCTTAGAAAAAATTACGCTTATTGACCTAATTTTTGTGTTGTATCAAGTTTAATTTGAACTTCCGGTATTGGATTTATTACCACTTGCTACGATAAAGAGACGTGACAGCAAGGCACTACAGTCAGCTGTTGCCTTGCTGTCACAAGGCAACAGCTGACTGTAGTCCTAACCTCATCTCACTCCTTAGAATTTCCACAGATATTTCATTTTTAACCGACATATTTCGCCGACACGAATTTTCCACGCTTCTTACCAGTCGTGGCCCGAATACAATGGCTTATGTTTCCCGCACCTGACATTATTTTGACAGATCGACGTTAAAAAGCATGGAGGTTAAACTCGCCTGGTTGAGTAAAAAGAGACGGCGATAGAACCAATGTTACCAAATATCAAACCTAGAAATACTGCGCGAATCGTTGGAATAACTATTTTTTCATTTTTCTAATTAAATGTGAACATTCATTCAACAGTGCACACATGGAAAATTTTAGTTATTACACATTATTCGTTTTGCATATGTTAAAAATATAAATTGTATCAAGTATGATCAGTGGTATGGCTAGTATAGTGTGAACCGATAATGCTTCGAACCATCTAGAACAAGGATAAAAAGTTTGCTACCTGTAAAACAAACAGGTGTTTGTTTTACAGGTTCATTCAATCAAGGTTGAATTCATTCAACAAAAATGTGTTTTTCTCGAAACACAATTTTTCAAAACGGCACGCTACATAACTCCAATAATTTTCATTCTTTTCACTCCAAATTTTCAGCACATCTTTAAAATAACATTCCGAAGAGAAATGCGTACGGGATTTTTCACGAGTTAATTATAACATTAGTTATTAACAAATGATTGGTCTCTTTTTCTGTCGAAAATTGAGTTTTTACTTTAAATGCTTGCCAATTACACAAAAACTCATATTTTCAAAATCCCCTACGTATTTCTCTAGCTATACTCATGTAAATTAATAGAAAAAAAAACCAAATTCAAATTTGCGTCAGTTACACTGCGTACAAAGCGTCTCAAATTTCATTTTCATGATTTTCATGATTTTTGTCAAGGGAATGATTCCTTCACCATTTTTTAGACTCAGGGCATGTTTTACTCCTAATTTTGGCTGTTACATGGTCGTCTTTTTTAATTACTCTATTAAAATGGCGGAGGTATGGCACGGTCTTCTAAACAGCATTTTCAGAACTGGCGTGACGTATAGCTAAAAAAACTAATCGACCAATTCTGATGAAATTAGCCACGAATCATTCTAAACTTATTCTCTAAAATCTGATGCTAAATATTTTTGAAAATTGAAGAAAAAAAGTATTTCTTTGTTGCAAAATGTAGCCATTTTTTACAAAGACTAAATCTTTTTGTTTCAAAGCGTAACATTTCATCAATTTTCAACATTTCTCACTTTTTCTTGGTTCATTTTTTGCGTATGAGTGTTAATGAAAGAAAAATCTTCGTTGGTGTTCTTCAGATTTAATCCGCGTCGACGCTACGTGTCACGCCGTCCGACAACATCCGCCGCAACCCGTTTAGAAGACCGTACCACACCGCAATCATTTTTAAAGATGAAAAAAATACCACGTAACAGCCAAAAATGGTAATAAAACATACCCTAAGTCTCAAAAATGGTGAAGAAATCAATTTTTAAAAAAATAATGAAAATCGGCATTTTTTTCCTCGCCTAAAGGTATAGAAATTCGAACTACAGAATGCAATACCATCAAGAATCGCATCGGATTATTCTGTTTGATAATTCGGAAATTCCTGACGATTCAAATTGACTTCGTACATTCCAATGGGGAATCCCGATGAGAATCGAATATACGAGCGTGAAGTTTTAGTATACACTTCTAATGCGATGACGATTGGAACCCTATCAGGCAGTGAGCACAACGATGGGAATCCAATTGGATCCCTACGACAATTTCTACGCCGGTACAACTGTTTCTTCAATTTTCTCATAAATCTTGCCGTTAAACAAGAAACAAATTTATGGACCTGTGTTTTTTTACCCACATCGATTATTACGATCATAATAAAAATCGAAGCTCCGACAAATCACTACAAATGTTTTAAATTTATACCCGCGGAAATACACACGCGAGTCGTAGTACATATGGAAATCATCGCGACAGGTTGTATATATCGTCTCACGCGTGACGATCATTTGCATGGAGGCGAATGTGGGCTCCGTCGAAGCTTCGTACTCTCGTCACACGTTTGGTATTTCTCGTATGACCATAAAAAAAAACTCGACCGTCGTAATACATCGGAGACGTTGTAAAAATGCGGCTCTTACGATTCATAAGGTTTTTTACGATAGCGCAGTACACCTTTGCTAGGATAATTCTACCGAAGCGAAAAAATCCCTTCTCGGAAAGTTGCAGTTACGAAAGCGTAAAACGGAAAATTTCATTTTATTTTTTTTTGTTCTCCTCAAGAAGCTTCTTTTATTGTGTCACGCGTTAGTTCCGTGACGAAAGCCGGAAACGTCGCGATGTTCCAGAGAAATTAAATTTGATCGGCTGCAGGATTAACAATTTTTTTTCGAAATAATATCCTGTGGGTTATGGCTGGTTCAATATTAATTAGTTTATTTTACATTAGTTGGAATAGCTTAGAGGAAAATCCACACTCAGTCTAATGGACTGATCAACATTTTTGGATTTTTTACACGCGGAAACTTCGCGATGTTCGGCTCGAGAAAATTCCTGTGCGAGTTTATGTGCTTTGGATTTTTCTTTTTTTTATCTATACTAATCAATTGGGCACTGGGGTTCGCCTTCGATTTTTTTGGAACTCATATATGTGATAAAGCATGGAAAACTATTAGACACGTATTTTTTTTATCGACGATAAAATGGTTTTAAGAATCCACCCCTTAAAGAAAGGCGGGTCAAGGGGTGATTTTGCAGTTTTATCCACAATAAGTAGTCCACCGATCTGAATGAAATAAAAACCAAAATTCTTCTAACGTGAAGCGATAAAAAATCCACTATAGAAGAAGAAAAAAAATTTTTAACGTATTAAATTAATACGTCTTTCTTTGAGGGGTGGTTTCCCCCTGAAAACAGTTTTTTTCCGATAAAAAAGAATACGAGTCTAGCAGTTTTAATGCTTTATCACATATATAGGTAAGTTTCAACGACAACGAAGGCGGACATTCACGTGATGTTCCTTGTGAAAAAAACACACGCACGTACTTCGATCTAAATATATACACATATCGATACCAATCCGAATCACTGCAAAGTATGTCCTACAATCTTTTTTAAGTTCGAGAATAAAATATTTTTTCTTATTTTTTTCTCTTCTGCGTATGAACTTTCCGCTTACCAGTTTTTTAAAAAATAATCGGGAATCATTTAGACTAGCGTAAGTCTTTTTTTTTATCATCTGAACTTTAGTGACCTCTCAAACCTATGTTTTCTACTTTGGATCAATATCAACCCATTTACGTTAGTGCTCTGTTAGTCATTTATTTATCTTTTATTTAAAAATTTTAAAAAACCTAGACCATGCAAGGGGGTGATTCGGATAGGTATTGATAGGAGGCATCTAGATTTTCCCCTTGGACGTCACATTGTGGACAACCTCGTATATATAGGGAAAGGTGACTGTGAAGTCATTTTGACTTTCAGAATTATTTTCCTATTCAAAATCAGGTATTCGATTTCAAATAACTCCAAGGAGCAGCATCAAAATAGCCAGATGTGCAAAAACTCGAAATATTATTTTCGAAAATATTATATATGTATATATACATAATTTTAAAAAACTCGATATATATATATATATATATATATATACATATATATATATATATATATATATATATATACATATATATATACAGGGTGATTCAGTTCAGGTCGTGCATCCGGCAACTACCGATGCTGGACGATGTTCGGAACGAAGCTACTTAGCCGATTTTTTTAATTCGCAATAGCTTTTAAATGGAAAGCAATAGAATTCTGGAATTCTAGGCCAATCAGAATCGCCGTTACGTACGCGTTGGGCGACGCCTCAGTGTCGGGTTATCAAGGCACCGATTCTAAACATTTGAAAAAGTGGCAGAGTTCAGACGGAATTTCGTATCGCGAACGCGAAAGTTCTTTTGTTCGAACCGAAGTTTGCTGTCCTTCTGTATCAAATGATGAAGCAACGAGTGATCGGCGTTTGTCACATGTGCAATGAATTATGCTGTAACGTCCAGTTCTTTTATTAAAACAATATTTTTATCCAAACATACGTAGATTTTAGGTTCTCGGATAATTCGAATGGGATAAATAAGTCATATGATGTAACGCTCGGTCCCGGCGATATATTTGATGAACTGCCACCGCCGATTAAACCTTCGTGAACAATTTAAAAAAACGCGTCTAGAAATGTAGAGTGCGCATTGCTCAGCTTTAAATGTTTCAGAGAGTTGAAAATAATTACTCGATAAAACAGGAGGGAAAGGTTTTGCTGATCGCAACGCAAATTAAAAATGCAGAAAAAATACACAGAAAAAAGTTGACTACTAACGGATAATGGGAAAAAAGGAATTGAAAAAGACTCGGAAGTTAAATGGAATACCCTCTGCAATCATAGATCATTGCGCAAAACATTGGCTTCATTTCGTTACCGAGTGCAATGGTAGCTGTTCGGAAGCGCTCTTTTGAGCTTTGAGCCGACCACTGTAAATATGATTCCCATAAACAGACGTGAAACATTATTTTAACGAATGGTCTTGCATATTGGATTCGTCTCGACACTGGAAAAAAATTATTGTATGCGTATTTATCAAACTTAAAGAAAAATTAAAGTCGGATCTCATGGAAATCTCCGTTTGGATCAATATTTTTTACAGTTGGGAATAAATACAAGTGCGAATGCAAGTGGCCTCGTTGTGGAACAATCTCTACAATCAGAAAACATTGAGCAAGACATTGGTTTCATTTCTTTTCATAGTCCACTGCAGCAGGAGTAGTTCTGAAACGATATTCTCGATATCGAGGGAGGTGAAATTTTAGAATCATGCATAGGAAACGAATCCAAACAATGTGAACCTTTTGAGGTTGATGATGCATCTCGATCCGATAAAAAAACGGTTGAAACAGGCGTATTAATCAACGTTAAATCTCATGTGAATTTCTCGTCGAATCGACGACTTTCAAATCAGGAACCGGATCCGAGTCTGCATGCAAGTGGTTCTGTTGTGGAATAATGACTACAAACTGAGAACGTCGCGGCGAGCATCGGATTCGTTCACGTTCATAGTCCACGGCAGCAGTAGCAGTCCTCAACGGCTATTTTCGTGGCGAGAGTGAAACATTTAAAAAAACCACCCACTGGGAACGAGTCCGAAAAGTCTCAAGGTTATTTCGATAATGAAACACAAAACAGAATTTGAATGGACCGTTTTACATGTTGGATTCGTCTCGATTCGATCAAAAACAAACGGTTGAAACAGGCGTATTTATCAACGTTGAATCTCATGTGAATTTTCGTCCGAATCGACGACTTTTAAATCGGGAAACGAATCCGAGTCTGCATGCACGTGTTTCTGTTGTGGAATAATCCCGACAAACTGAGAACGCCGCGCCGAGCATCGGATTCGTTCAGGATCATAGTCCACAGCAGCAATAGTAGTCCTCAACGGCTATTTTCGTGCCGAGGGTGAAACATTTTTAAAAATCACCTTCTGGGAACGAATCCGAACAGTGTCAAGGTTATTTCGATAACGAAACACAAAACAGAATTTGAATGGACCGTTTTACATATTGGATTTGTCTCGATTCGATAAAAAACAAACGGTTGAAACAGGCGAATTTATCAACGTCGAATCTCATGTGAATTTTCGTTCGAATCGATGACTTTTAAATCGGGAAACGAATCCGAGTCTGAATGCAAGTGTTTCTGTTGTGGAATAATCCCTACAAACTGTGAACGCCGCGCCGAGCATTGGATTCGTTCACTTTCATAGTCCACAGCAGCAGTAGTGGTCCTCAATGGCAATTTTCGTGCCGAGGGTGATACATTTTTTAAAAATCACCCACTGGGAACGAATCCGAAAAGTCTCAAGGTTATTTCGATAACGAAACACAAAACAGAATTTGAATGGACCGTTTTTCGTAGTGTATTCGTCTCGATTCGATAAAAAAAAACGGATGAAACAGGCGTATTTGTCAACGTCGAATCTCATGTGAATTTCGGTTCGAATCGACGACTTTTATATCGGGAAACGAATCCCAGTATGCATGCAAGTGCTTTTGTTGTGGAATAATCCCTACAAACTGAGAATGCCGCGCCGAGCATCGAATTCGTTCACGTTCATAGTCCACAGCAGCAGTAGTAGTCCTCAACGGCTATTTTCGTGCCAAGAGTGAAACATTTTAAAAAATCACCCACTGGGAACGAGTCGGAACCGTCTGAAGGTTATTGCGAGAATCAGACACAAAACAGAATTCGAATGGACCGTTTTACACATTGGATTCGTCTCGATTCGATAAAAAACAAACGGTTGAAACAGGTGTATTTATCAACGTCGAATGTCATGTGAATTTCCTTTCGAATAGACAACTTTTAAATCCGGAAACGAATCCGAGTCTGCATGCAAGTGTTTCTGTTAAGGAATAATCCCTACAAACTGAGAACTCCGCGCCGAGCATCGGATTCGTTCACGTTCATATTCCACAGCAGCAGTAGTAGTTCTCAACGGCTTTTTTCGTGCCGAGGGTGAAACATTATTTAAAATCACCTTCTGAGAACGAATCCGAAAAGTCTCAAGGTTATTTCAATAATAAAACAAAACAGAATTTGAATAGACCGTTTTCATTTTGGATTCATCTCGGTCCGATAAAAAACATACATCTGAAACAGGCGTATTTATCGACGTCGAATCTTATGTGAATTTTTGTTCGAATCGACGACTTTTAAATCGGGAAATGAATCCGAGTCTCCATGCAAGTGTTTCTGTTGTGCAATAATCCCTACAAACTGAGAACGCAGCGCCGATGATCGGATTCGTTCACGTTCATAGTCCACAGCAGCAGTAGTAGTCCTCAATGGCTATTTTCGTGCCGAGGTGATACATTTTTTTAAATTACCCACTGGGAACGATTTCGAACAGTCTCAAGGTTATTTCGATAATAACACAAAACAGCATTTGAATAGACCGTTTTCATTTTGGATTCATCTCGGTCCGATAAAAAAAGCGGTTCAAACAGGCGTATTGATCAACGTCGAATCTCATGTGAATTTCTGTTCGAATCGACGACTTTTTAATCGGGAAGCGAATCCGAGTATGCATGGAAGTGTTTTTGTTCAGGAATAATCCCTACAAACTGACAACGCCGCGTCGAGCATCGGATTCGTTCACGTTCATAGTCCACGGCAGCAGTAGTAGTCCGCAACGGCTTTGATCGTGCCGAGGGTGAAACATTTTAAAAAATCAGCCACTGGGAATGAATCCGAAAAGTCTCAAGGTTATTTCGATAATGAAACACAAAATAGATTCGTCTCGATCCGATAAAAAACATACAGTTGAAACAGGCGTATTTATCATCGTCGAATGTCGTTGGAATTTTCGTTCGAATCGACGACTTTTAAATCGGGAAACGAATCCGAGTCTGCATGCATGTGTTTCTGTTGTGGAATAATCCCTACAAACTGGGAACGCCGCGCTAAGCATCGGATTCGTTCACGTACATAGTCCACAGCAGCAGTAGTAATCCTCAACGGCTATTTTCGTGCCAAGGGTGATGAATTTTAGAAAATTACTCACTGGGAACGATTCCGAACCATCTCAAGGTCATTTCGATAATTAAAAACAAAACAGAATTTGAATAGACCGTTTTACATATTGGAATTGTCTCGATTCGATAAAAAAAAAAACGGTTGGAACAGGCGTATTTATCAACGTCGAATCTCATGTGAATTGTCGTTCGAATCGATGACTTTTAAATCGGGAAACGAATCCGAGTCTGCATGCAAGTGTTTCTGTTGAGGAATAATTCATACAAACTGTGAACGCCGCGCCGAGCATCGGATTCGTTCACGTTCATAGTCCACAGCAGCAGTAGTAGTCCTCAACGGCTATTTTCATGCCGAGGGTGATACATTTTTAAAAATTACCCACTGGGAACGATTCCGAACAGTCTCAAGGTTATTTCGATAATGAAACAAAACAGAATTTGAATAGACCGTTTTCATTTTGGATCCATCTCGGTCCGATAAAAAAAAGCGGTTGAAACAGGCGTATTTATCACGGTCGAATCTCATGTGAATTTCTGTTCGAATCGACGACTTTTAAATCGGGAAACGAATCCGAGTATGCATGTCAGTGTTTTTGTTGTGAAATAATCCGTACAAACTGAGAACGCCGCGTCGAGCATCGGATTCGTTCACGTTCATAGTCCACAGCAGCAGTAGTTGTCGTCAACGGCGATTTTCGTGCCGAGGGTGTTACATTTAAAAAAATCACCTGCTGGAAACGAATCCGAACAGTCTCAAGGTTATTTCGATAATGAAACACAAAACAGAATTTGAATGGATCGGTTTTCATATTGGATTCGTCTCGGTCCGATAAAAAAAGCGGTTGAAACAGGCGTATTTATCAACGTCGAATCTCATGTGAATTTTCGTTCGAATCGACGACTTTTAAATCACGAAACGAATCCGAGTATGCATGCAAGTGTTTTTGTTGTGAAATAACCCCTACAAACTGAGAACGCCGCGTCGAGCATCGGATTCGTTCACGTTCATAGTCCACAGCAGCAGTAGTAGTCCTCAATGGCTATTTTCGTTCCGAGGTGATACATTTTTTAAAAATCACCTTCTGGGAACGAATCCGAACAGTCTCAAGGTTATTTCGATAATAAAATACAAAACATAATTTGAATGGACCGTTTTTCGTATTGGATTCGTCTCGATCCGATAAAAAAAACCGGTGGAAACAGGCGTATTTATCAACGTCGAATCTCATGTGAATTTCGGTTCGAATCGACGACTTTTAAATCGGGAAACGAATCCGAGTATGCATGCAAGTGTTTTTGTTATGGAATAATCCCTACAAACTGAGAATGCCGCGCCGAGCATCGGATTCGTTCACGTTCATAGTCCACACCAGCAGTAGTAGTCCTCAACGGCTTTTTTCGTGCCGAGAGTGAAACAATTTTTAAAATGACCTTCTGTGGACGAATCCGAACACTCTCAGGGTTATTTCGATAATGAAACCCAAAACTGAATTTGAATGGACCGATTTTCATATTGGATTCGTCTCGATCCGATAAAAAAACATACAATTGAAACAGGCGTATTTATCAACGTCGAATCTCATGTGAATTTTTGTTCGAATCGACGACTTTTAAATCGGGAAACGAATCCGAGTCTCCATGCAAGTGTTTCTGTTGTGCAATAATCCCTACAAACTGAGAACGCCGCGCCGAGGATCGGATTCGTTCACGTTCATAGTCCACAGTAGCAGTAGTAGTCCTCAATAGCTATTTTCGTGCCGAGGTGATACATTTTTAAAAAATCACCTTCTGAGAACGAATCCGAACAGTCTCAAGGTTATTTCGATAATGAAATACAAATCATAATTTGAATGGACCGCTTTTCATATTGGATTCGTCTCAATCCGATTTAAAAAAAAAACCGGTTGAAACAGGCGTATTTATCAACGTCGAATCTCATGTGAATTTCTGTTCGAATCGACGACTTTTAAATCGGGAAACTAATCCGAGTATGCATGCAAGTGTTTTTGTTATGGGATAATCCCTACAAACTGAGAATGCCGCGCCGAGCATCGGATTCGTTCACGTTCATAGTCCACACCAGCAGTAGTAGTCCTCAACGGCTATTTTCGTGCCGAGAGTTAAACATTTTAAAAAATCACTCACTGGGAACGAGTCCGAACAGTCTCAAGGTTATTTCGATAATTAAACACAAAACAGAATTTGAATGGACCGTTTTACATATTGGATTCGTCTCGATTCGATAAAAAACAAACGGTTGAAACAGGCGTATTTATCAACGTCGAATCTCATGTGAATTTATTTTCGAATCGACGACTTTTAAACCGGGAAACGAATCCGAGTTTGCATGCAAGTGTTTCTGTTAAGGAATAATCCCTACAAACTGAGAACGACGCGCCGAGCATCGGATTCGTTCACATTCATAGTCCACAGCAGCAGTAGTAGCAGTAGAAGTCAACGGCTTTTTTCGTGCCGAGGCCGAAACATTTTTTAAAATCACCTTCTGGGGACGAATCCGAACAGTCTTAAGGTTATTTCGATAATGAAATACAAAACAGAATTTTAATGAACCGTTTTTCGTATTGGATTCGTCTCGGTCCGATTTTGAAAAAACGGTTGAAACAGGCGTATTTATCAACGTCGAATCTCATGTGAATTTTCGTTGGAATCGACGACTATTAAATCGGGTAACGAATCCGAGTCTGCATGCAAGTGTTTCTGTTGTGGAATAATCCCTACAAACCGAGAACGCCGCGTCGAGCATCGGATTCGTTCACGTTCATAGGCCACGGCAGCAATTGTAGTCCTCAACGGCTTTGATCGTGCCGAGGGTGAAACATTTTAAAAAATCACCCACTGGGAACCAGTCCGAAAAGTCTCAAGGTTATTTCGATAATGAAACACAAAATAGATTCGTCTCGATCCGATAAAAAACATACAGTTGAAACAGGCGTATTTATCAACGTCGAATCTCGTTGGAATTTTCGTTCAAATCGACGACTTTTAAATCGGGAAACGAATCCGAGTCTGCCTGCATGTGTTTCTGTTGTGGAATAATCCCTACAAACTGGGAACGCCGCGCCAAGCATCGGATTCGTTCACGTTTATAGTCCACAGTAGCTGTAGTAGTCCTCAACGGCTATTTTCGTGCCGAGGGTGATACATTTTTAAAAATTGCCCACTGGGAACGATTCCGAACAGTCTCAAGGTTATTTCGATAATTGAACACAAAACAGAATCTGAATGGACCGTTTTACTATTGAATTTGTCTCGATTCGATAAAAAACAAACGGTTGAAACAGGCGTATTTATCAACGCCGAATCTCATGTGAATTTTCATTCGAATCGATGACTTTTAAATCGGGAAACGAATCCGAGTATGCATGCAAGTATTTTTGTTATGGAATAATCCCTACAAACTGAGAATGCCGCGCCGAGCATCGGATTCGTTCACGTTCATAGCCGTTGAGAACTACTACTGCTGCCGTGGACTATGAACGTGAACGAATCCGATGCTCGACGCGGCATTGTCAGTTTGTAGGGAACCTCAACAAAAACACTTGCATGCATACTCGGATTCGCTTCCCGATTTAAAAGTCGTCGATTCGAACTGAAATTCACATGATATTCGACGTTGATAAATACGCCGATAAATATTTCAACCGCTTTTTTAATCGGACCGAGACGAATCCAATATGAAAACCGATCATTTCAAATTCTGTTTTGTGTTTCACTATCGAAATAACCTTAAGACTGTTCGGATTCGTTTCCAGAAGGTGATTTTTTTAAAGGTAACACCCTCGGCACGAAACTAGCCGTTGAGGACTACTACCGCTGCTGTCGACTATGAACGTGAACGAATCCGATGCTCGACGCGGCGTTCTCAGTTTGTATGGATTATTCCACAACAAAAACACTTGCATGCATACTCGGATTCTTTTCCCGATTTAAAAGTTGTCGATTCGAACAGAAATTCATATGAGATTTGACGTTGATAAATACGCCTGTTTCAACCGTTTTTTTTTATCGGACCGAGATGAATCCAAAATGAAACCGGTTTATTCAAATTCTGTTTTGATTCATTATGGAAATAACCTTGAGACTGTTCGAATTCGTCCACAGAAGGTGATTTTAAAAAATGTTTCACCCTCGGCACGAAAAAAGCCGTTGAGGACTACTACTGCTGCTGTGGACTATGAACGTGAACGAATCCGATGCTCGGCGCGGCGTTCTCAGTTTGTAGGGATTATTCCTTAACAGAAACACTTGCATGCAGACTCGGATTCGTTTCCCGATTTAAAAGTCGTCGATTCGAAAATAAATTCACATGAGATTCGACATTGATAAATACGCCAGTTTCAACCGTTTGTTTTTTATCGAATCGAGACGAATCCAATATGTAAAACGGTCCATTCAAATTCTGTTTTGTGTTTAATTATCGAAATAACCTTGAGATGCTTCGGACTCGTTCCCAGTGAGTGATTTTTTAAAATCTTTCACTCTCGGCACGAAAATAGCCGTTGAGGACTACTACTGCTGGTGTGGACTATGAACGTGAACGAATCCGATGCTCGACGCGGCATTCTCAGTTTGTAGGGATTATTCCATAACAAAAACACTTGCATGCATACTCGGATTCGTTTCCCGATTTAAAAGTCATCGATTCGAACGAAAATTCACATGAGATTCAGCGTTGATAAATACGCCTGTTTCAACCGTTTGTTTTTTATCGAATCGAGACAAATTCAATAGTAAAACGGTCCATTCAGATTCTGTTTTGTGTTTAAATATCGAAATGACCTTGAGACGGTTCGGAATCGTTCCCAGTGGGTAATTTTTAAAAATGTATCACCCTCGGCACGAAAATAGCCGTTGAGGACTACTACTGCTGCTGTGGACTATGAACGTGAACGAATCCGATGCCTGGCGCGGCGTTCTCAATTTGTAGCGATTATTCCACAACAGAAACACATGCATGCAGACTCGGATTCGTTTCCCGATTTAAAAGTCGTCGATTCGAACAGAAATTCACATGAGATTCGACGTTGATAAATACGCCTGTTTCAACCGGTTTTTTTTTATCGGATCGAGACGAATCCAATACGAAAAATGGTCCATTCAAATTATGTTTTGTATTCCATTATCGAAATAACCTTGAGACTGTTCGGATTCGTTCCCAGAAGGTGATTTTTTAAAAATGTATCACCTCGGCACGAAAATAGCCATTGCGGACTACTACTCCTGCTGTGGACTATGAACGCGAACGAATCCGATCCTCGGCGCGGCGTTCTCAGTTTGTAGGGATTATTGCACAACAGAAACACTTGCATGGAGACTCGGATTCGTTTCCCGATTTAAAAGTCGTCGATTCGAACGAAAATTCCAACGAGATTCGACGTTGATAAATACGCCTGTTTCAACCGTATGTTTTTTTTATCGGATCGAGACGAATCCAATATAAAAACCGGTCCATTCAAATTCTGTTTTGTGTTTCATTATGGAAATAACCTTGAGACTGTTCGAATTCGTCCACAGAAGGTGATTTTAAAAAATGTTTCACCCTCGGCACGAAAAAAGCCGTTGAGGACTACTACTGCTGCTGTGGACTATGAACGTGAACGAATCCGATGCTCGGCGCGGCGTTCTCAGTTTGTAGGGATTATTCCTTAACAGAAACACTTGCATGCAGACTCGGATTCGTTTCCCGATTTAAAAGTCGTCGATTCGAAAATAAATTCACATGAGATTCGACATTGATAAATACGCCTGTTTCAACCGTTTGTTTTTTATCGAATCGAGACGAATCCAATATCTAAAACGGTCCATTCAAATTCTGTTTTGTGTTTAATTATCGAAATAACCTTGAGATGCTTCGGACTCGTTCCCAGTGAGTGATTTTTTAAAATATTTCACTCTCGGCACGAAAATATCCGTTGAGGACTACTACTGCTGGTGTGGACTATGAACGTGAACGAATCCGATGCTCGGCGCGGCATTCTCAGTTTGTAGGGATTATTCCATAACAAAAACACTTGCATGCATACTCGGATTCGTTTCCCGATTTAAAAGTCATCGATTCGAACGAAAATTCACATGAGATTCGGCGTTGATAAATACGCCTGTTTCAACCGTTTGTTTTTTATCGAATCGAGACAAATTCAATAGTAAAACGGTCCATTCAGATTCTGTTTTGTGTTCAATTATCGAAATAACCTTGAGACTGTTCGGAATCGTTCCCAGTGGGTAATTTTTAAAAATGTATCACCCTCGGCACGAAAATAGCCGTTGAGGGCTACTACTGCTGCCGTGGACTATGAACGTGAACGAATCCGATGCTCGACGCGGCATTGTCAGTTTGTAGGGATTATTCCTCAACAAAAACACTTTCATGCATACTCGGATTCGCTTCCCGATTTAAAAGTCGTCGATTCGAACAGAAATTCACATGATATTCGACATTGATAAATACGCCGATAAATATTTCAACCGCTTTTTTTATCGGACCGAGACGAATCCAATATGAAAACCGATCCATTCAAATTCTCTTTTGTGTTTCATTATCGAAATAACCTTGAGACTGTTCGGATTCGTTTTCAGAAGGTGATTTTTAAAAATGTAACACCCTCGGCACGAAACTAGCCGTTGAGGACTACTACCGCTGCTGTGGACTATGAACGTGAACGAATCCGATGCTCGATGCGGCGTTCTCAGTTTGTATGGATTATTCCACAACAAAAACACTTGCATGCATACTCGGATTCGTTTCCCGATTTAAAAGTCGTCGATTCGAACAAAAATTTACATGAGATTTGACGTTAATAAATACGCCTGTTTCAACCGCTTTTTTTATCGGACCGAGATGAATCCAAAATGAAAACGGTTTATTCAAATTCTGTTTTGTTTCATTATCGAAATAACCTTGAGACTGTTCGGAATCGTTCCCAGTGGGTAATTTTTTAAAATGTATCACACTCGGCATGAAAATAGCCGTTGAGGACTACTACTGCTGCTGTGGACTATGAACGTGAACGAATCCGATGCCTGGCGCGGCGTTCCCAGTATGTAGGGATTATTCCACAACAGAAACACATGCATGCAGACTCGGATTCGTTTCCCGATTTAAAAGTCGTCGATTCGAACAGAAATTCACATGAGATTCGACGTTGATAAATACGCCTGTTTCAACCGGTTTTTTTAATCAGATCGAGACGAATCCGATATGAAAACCGATCCATTCAAATTCTGTTTTGTGTTTCATTATCGAAATAACCTTGAGACTGTTCGGATTCGTTTTCAGAAGGTGATTTTTAAAAATGTAACACCCTCGGCACGAAACTAGCCGTTGAGGACTACTACCGCTGCTGTGGACTATGAACGTGAACGAATCCGATGCTCGATGCGGCGTTCTCAGTTTGTATGGATTATTCCACAACAAAAACAATTGCATGCATACTCGGATTCGTTTCCCGATTTAAAAGTCGTCGATTCGAACAGAAATTAACATGAGATTCGACGTTGATAAGTACGCATGTTTCAACCGCTTTTTTTTATCGGACCGAGATGGATTCAAAATGATAACGGTCTATTCAAATTCTGTTTTGTTTCATTATCGAAAGAACCTTGAGACTGTTCGGAATCGTTCCCAGTGGGTAATTTTTAAAAATGTATCACCCTCGGCATGAAACTAGCCGTTGAGGACTACTACTGCTGCTGTGGACTATGAACGTGAACGAACCCGATGCTTGGCGCGGCTTTCACAGTTTGTACGAATTATTCCACAACAGAAACACTTGCATGCAGACTCGGATTCGTTTCCCGATTTAAAAGTCATCGATTCGAACGAAAATTCACATGAGATTCGACGTTGATAAATACGCCTGTTCCAACCGTTTTTTTTTATCGAATCGAGACAAATCCAATATGTAAAACGGTCCATTCAAATTTTGTTTTGTGTTTATCTATCGAAATGACCTTGAGACTGCTCGGAATCGTTCCCAGTGAGTAATTTTCTAAAATGTATCACCCTCGGCACGAAAATAGCCGTTGAGGACTACTACTGCTGCTGTGGACTATGAACGTGAACGAATCCGATGCTTGGCGCGGCGTTCCCAGTTTGTATCGTTTATTCCACAACAAAAACACATGCATGCAGACTTGGATTCGTTTCCCGATCTAAAAGTCGTCGATTCGAACGAAAATTCCAACGAGATTCGACATTGATAAATACGCCTGTTTCAACTGTATGTTTTTTATCCGATCGAGACGAATCTATTTTGTGTTTCATTATCGAAATAACCTTGAGACTTTTCGGAATCGTTACCAGTGGGTGATTTTTTAAAATGTTTCACCCTCGGCACCATCGAAGCCGTTGAGGACTACTACTGCTGCTGTGGACTAGGAAAGTGAACGAATCCGATGCTCGGCGCGGCGTTCACAGTTTGTAGGGATTATTCCACAACAGAAACTCTTGCATGCAGACTCGGATTCGTTTCCCGATTTAAAAGTCATCAGTTCGAACGAAAATTCACATGAGATTCGACGTTGATAACTTCGCCTGTTTCAACCGTTTGTTTTTTATCGATCCGAGACACATCCAATATGTAAAACGGTCCATTCAAATTCTGTTTTGTGTTTCATTATCGAAATAGCCTTGACACTGTTCGGATTCGTTCCCAGAAGGTGATTTTTAAAAATGTTTCACCCTCGGCACGAAAATAGCGGTTGAGGACTACTACTGCTGCTGTGGACTATGATCGTGACCGAACCCGATTCTCGGCGCGGCGTTCTCAGTTTGTCGTGATTATTCGACAACAGAAACATGTGCATGCAGACTCGGATTCGTTTCCCGATTTAAAAGTCGTCGATTCGGACGAAAATTCACATGAGATTCGACGTTGATAAATACACCTGTTTCAACCGTTTGTTTTTGATCGAATCGAGACGAATCCAACATGTAAAACGGTCCATTCAAATTCTGTTTTGTGTTTCATTATCGAAATAACCTTGAGACTTTTCGGACTCGTTTCCAGTGGGTGATTTTTTTAAATGTTTCACTCTCGCCACGAAAATAGCCGTTGAGGACTGCTACTGCTGCCGTGGACTATGAACGTGAACGAATCCGATGCTCGCCGCGACGTTCTCAGTTTGTAGGGATTATTCCACAACAGAACCACTTGCATGCAGACTCGGATCCGTTTCCTGATTTGAAAGTCGTCGATTCGACGATAAATTCACATAAGATTTAACGTTGATTAATACGCCTGTTTCAACCGTTTTTTTATCGGCTCGAGCCGCATCATCAACCTCAAAAGGTTCTCATTGTTTGGATTCGTTTCCTATGCATGATTCTAAAATTCTACCTCCCTCGATATCGAGAATATCGTTTCAGAACTACTACTGCTGCAGTGGACTATGAAAAGAAATGAAACCAATGTCTTGCTCAATGTTTTCTGATTGTAGAGATTGTTCCACAACGAGACCTCTTGCATTCGCACTTGTATTCATTCCCAACTGTAAAAAATATTGATCCAAACGGAGATTTCCATGAGATACGACTTTAATTTTTCTTTAAGTATGATAAATACGCATACAATAATTTTTTTCCAGTGTCGAGACGAATCCAATATGCAAGACCATTCGTTCAAATAATGTTTCACGTTTGTTTATTGGAATCATATTTACAGTGGTCGGCTCAAAGCTCAAAAGAGCTCTTCCGAACAGCTACCATTGCACTCGGCTACGTAACGAAATGAAGCCAATGTTTTGCGCAATGATCTATGATTGCAGAGGGTATTCCATTTAACTTCCGAGTCTTTTTCAATTCCTTTTTTCCCATTATCCGTTAGTAGCCAACTTTTTTCTGTGTATTTTTTTAGGCAAAACCTTTCCCTCCTATTTTGTCGAGTAATTATTTTCAACTCTCTGAAACATTTAAAGCTGAGCAATGCGCACTCTACATTTCTAGACGCGTTTTTTTAAATTGTTCACGAAGGTTTAATCGGCGGTGGCAGTTCATCAAATATATCGCCGGGACCGAGCGTTACATCATATGACTTATTTATCCCATTCGAATTATCCGAGAACCTAAAATCTACGTATGTTTGGATAAAAATATTGTTTTAATAAAAGAACTGGACGTTACAGCATAATTCATTGCACATGTGACAAACGCCGATCACTCGTTGCTTCATCATTTGATAGAGAAGGACAGTAAACTTCGGTACGAACAAAAGAACTTTCGCGTTCGCGATACGAAATTCCGTCTGAACTCTGCCACTTTTTCAAATGTTTAGAATCGGTGCCTTGATAACCCGACACTGAGGCGTCGCCCAACGCGTACGTAACGGCGATTCTGATTGGCCTAGAATTCCAGAATTCTATTGCTTTCCTTTTAAAAGCTATTGCGAATTAAAAAATTCGGCTAAGTAGCTTTGTTCCGAACATCGTCCAGCATCGGTAGTTGCCGGATGCACGACCTGAACTGAATCACCCTGTATATATATATATATATATATATATATATATATATATATATATATATATATATTGTAACGTTGCGTTACCATATAGAAACTATCCGAGAAAGGTGAGGTAAGCGGGCTGGCGTAGCTCAGTTGGTCAGAGCAGTCGACCGGCAATCGAAAGGTCCCGGGTTCGAATCCCGGCCCAGAAGCGCACCGCATTTTTTTCGGATACTTCTCCTCAGTTTTTTTCGGGGGATCACAATATATATATATATACATATATATGTACAGGGTTGAAATTTTTCATACATTTACACATTTTTAAGACTGGAAGCTCAAGACTGACTTCCTTGAAACCCATTGTATCAAATAATCATTTATTTATAATAAACACATAATGCGGACTACAACAAAAGTTATTTCGTGCTATCACAACCACAAATAGAAAAGTTAAAACAATTTAAAGGCGATATTTGGTGTAAATAGAAAAAAATTATATCTCAATTACCGTGACACTTGGGACATAGGGTCTAAGGGTGGAAAAAATAGCAAATGCCCCCTCCCCCCGCCCCTCAATCACCCGAAAAAAATGTGTCGGTGCATGCGCCAAACACGCTGTATAATATATAATATTAATGTAAAATATTTACATATATTATTTTAAGTATTTATTTTATTTTAAAGTTTTTATTTTTAACCTTATTTTAATATTTACACACACACACACACACACATATATATATATATATATATATTGGACACTATGTCTAAGTATATGTATAATATATAATATACGATATATATCTCCATTAAAATGAGTAAATTCAACAAGGCGATGAACGAAAGTAAAAAATTACGTACGTTCGGATGGAGAGCAAGAATTTGATAAAGAGAACGGAAAACGGATTCTCCGAGTCGAAAGAAAAGAAAGGGATGAGAGGGTAAGGCCAGGAAGAAGGTTGCAAAGTGGAGAGGAAAAGCGTATAGACATAAGCAGTCGCGTGACCTCGTTCGTGGAAACTTGGCGAAAGCTCGAACATGTATTACCTGAGGGTGCTCTCATAGTGTTTCCCGCACATGAACGTATACGTACACCTATATTGTATCAGCGTATATCGATATTCCGTTGGAGATATTACGGGCTTCTTCGGAGCGGTACAAACTACGCGCGATGTGCTCCACGGACGTTGCTATCTGTGTGTACTTGCAGATAGCATAATCTCCGTCATATTTAAATCCTTCGATACCTGCTCAGCCAGCCAAACCCGTGCAGAAATTTTGACAGGGATACCCTATGTCCGATCAAATCCCGATCAGGATTTGTCATGGATTCGCCAAAACCGGTAACCCGGTTAGAATCCAACTTGCATCCGTATCGGAATATGTATGACGACGATGGCATATCTTTGAAAATTTTGGCGTCACGTGTATTTTCGGTATTACTATGAAATTCCTATCTATAGGTAGGAATTTCCATCTAGAGGTTCCTATCTATAAAATTCCTATCTATAGATAGGAATTTCCAATTTCTATGGATAGGAATATCCAACGCAAAAGACTGAGATGGACGCAAAGGACGCCAAGTAGTCCAAAAAACGATAACCCAGTCGTAGTTTTCCATTTTTTATGGTGTTCTTACCTTTCATTTTTTAAATTGATATTTTAATTCACCAAAAATGTATAAATGTTAATTATTTTTATAATAAATTTAACATGCAATAATTCCATTTTTGCCATTTTATTTCAGCCTGTATTTACCCGTGATCCTTCCAAGAATCCTCAATGATTCCATGGGGAATCTATTTAGAGTCATTACAGGATCCGGTTCTGGATCCCTAATGGAATCCAGTTTACGGATCTTACATTTAGTCTTAGAATCTGATCCGATATCGGACTAGATCCCGACTGGGAGCCCGGGATACAAGTCAGAATCCAGCTGTATCCCTGCCAAAATTTCTGCACGGGAAGTTCTCTTTGGCCCTGAAGCGTTCGAACTGTTCTGAGCCCCTTCCGATGACAAGTTGAATAATTCTCGAACCCTCGTTCATTTTTCAACTCGCAGTTTTGACAGCTCACATTTGGTTGTAATTTTGAAAAATATCGGTTTTTTGGATTTCGAGGAATTCGCAAAATTTGGCATTTCAAAAATCTCTGAAAAATTCAAGTCGTTCTGTTCAAAATCGAGGGAATTATGAGCTTTTATTGGTAGGTTCCGTGAACCGGCGAACTTTGAACGCGTTTTTTCTCAAAATGACTTTTTCAAAATCGGTGACCACGATATGACAAAAACCACTGCACCGATCGACTTAAAATTTTACCAGCTTCTTTAACATATCAAAAAGGTTCCATGTCACCTGATCACACGACAAAATGTCACGGACAAAATATCACCACGACAAAACAAACCCAAACAAACCCAAACACACAAACAAACACACAAACAAACAAACAAACCCACTCTCGCGTGGGGAGAATAAACGGATTGTGATATTTTATGGTTGTGATGTTTTGTTCGTGATATTTTGTCGTGTGATATTATGACATGCTACCATCAAAAAGCAATGCTTGAGCGAAAGAATTTTTTTTTCGATGCATAGTTTTTTTCATTGACGAAAATAGAGAGTTTAACCGAAAACATTTAATACAGGTAATAATATTTGAAGGCTGTTAAACGTAGTAAAACAAAACAATTAAAAGTAACTTAAGGGATCATCACAGTGTAATGGGTCGAAAAATAGCTGATTTTCGCGATTTTTTTTTCGATGGTTAAAATACGCAGTCTGATTTTGTTTTATGTCAAATCAAAGTACTCATGGAGAACAGAAAATGATTTTTTTTACTTTTATTTTTTTACTTTTCTTTTAACGGTTAAAACTGTCTTCGAAAAAAGGAGTTCTCACGGTGTACACGGTTGTGGCCGTGAATATTATCTGAAACAAAATTTGTAAAAAGATTATTAATCAGTGTGAAAGCCGCTATCTTGCTATGAAGTTTTTTTAAAATCAAAATTGACAAGAGGGTGGCGGGTTTTCGTTAAAAAATATGAAGATTTGAAAAAAGCTTTCATAGCAAGAAAAAAATAGCGTGAAGGATGTTGTGTCAAAATTTGAGACGGATAGCTTGAAAACTCTTCCTTGGAGAGTGTGCACCGGTTTGAAAAACGACATTTCGAGAAAAACGCGTTTAAAGTTTCGAGTGCCGAATTTTCATATAAATTGTGTACTTACGATCATTCGGCGATGCCAGGTCCATGTTTATCACCGTCTATACTATCGGATGAGGCAAAAAAAATCGTTCTTTCGAAAATGTTACACCGTGATGATCCCTTAATGGAAATAATAACAATTATAATGATATTTTTATTTTTTAAACTCTGATATCGAAATATCGGTATTATTCGAGTCCAAAATCGGATTTTTGGTCCGCTATTCCAGTTTTTCAATATTATCGAAAACCGGTGTCCATGCTCTAGTCACCGCGAAGGATATTTTTGAAGCAGCGGTCGGTACAAGCCATTGTATCTACCACATTTACAAATATTTTTCAATGCAACAATTGTAAAAGATAAATAAAACCACATTCTTTATTGCCAACAAAAAAATAACAAATTGCACACGTCCCAGAAAAAAATCACGAAAATTCCTCTTTCTTCCGGCTACGAGCTAGGTGTAACCCGTTGGAAAGACATCTTTCGTCGCCTTGTAAAAATGACAGATTCGATCCGATTTATTTTATTTTCTATAGTCCTCTTTCCTAACTACTGGATCCAACAATTTTTTTTTCGAAATCAATTTTCGCTTGGTCCTTTTTGCGGAAATTATTCAATTTGAGCGAAGAATGGAAATTCGAGGAATGTTTTAATTTAATAAAAGATCCGGTGGTTTCAGCCGAACCGAACGATTTTTATCGAGAAGATTTATTGAACCGCGATCGATTCGCGCTTCGGACCATTTACTTTCATCATGCGAAAACCGCGTTTCCCCTACTTCACTCCTCTTCTCCGGCATCATCTCCTCGAGAACGGAACCGGGCGAGTTTACGCGGATCGCAATTAACAAAGTGGCGGCGAACGAAGGGCAAAGCCACACGCGCTTCGGGGACACTACGGGAAGGCTGAAGAAGAATCGCAGGAACTGCAAAGCTCTATCGGAGATTACCCTTTCCTTCAATGTATACCGTAAAACTTACTTTGTTGAGTGAGTCCTTCAATGCATACCGTAAAAACTATACTTTGACATTCAGGGTAACTTTGACAGACCTTCTGTGGCGGGCGGCGAGTGCGGGGAATAAACTTGAACAACAATTTGTTGTTTCAGTTTATCATAATGTTGCTAAAGTTGATTGTAATGTTGCTCAAGTTGATTTTGATCTCAATGACAATTATAAGACTCATTAAGTGCCTATAATAGCACCCCAGGTACTTGATATTTTTATGAAAAATGATTCCTTAAGGGAGGGCACCACTGTAACTGCCCATTTTCGACCGTTTTCTTTGGATTTTTTTTTAAGAAAGGAATAAAATACATTGTCAAAAGACCTTTTAGATTTTGTAAGGTATCTATTGAAGTATGTAAAAAAACGATATTTGTCAAAAGTATAAAAAATGGCTGCGCACGAGTCACTATGGCACTACTGTTTTTCAGCCAACCCTCTCCGCGGCACGCAGTAGAACTGTCGTAAATTTATTCCCGGAACTAAGAGTGAAATGTTTTCGTTAATTATTTTATTCTTAGCAGTCAAGTACGAGGGGAATTAAAAAATAATGAAAAGAAAAATAGAGACGAGTTTGAAAAACGTTTTTTCGACCATAATTTTCATCTCAAAAGTGACATATTTTTTTACAATTTTCGATTCATCGATAAAAGTGCTCGTATTTTACTGTGGAAGCAATCTACGAATTCTATTATTTTTCTACAGTTAAATCTATTATTTTTTTCGATTATTTTTCTACCGTTAAAATTTCAAACCGAATGGACGAAAATTGTTTGAGTTCTTCTGCCTTAATAACGATGACAATTTTGTTATAAAACATCGTTGTTTTTAATTAATTTCATGTATAATGCATAAAACATTACTTTTTTTATTGCAATGATTCCAAAGTAACCCTTAATCTTTGACATAAGTTGCATTTCAGTGCTCTGTCAAAAAAGCCCCACACGCGAGGCTATTTTGACACTTCAAAAAATGTATATATCAAATTGTGAGACGGTAGTGGAGCTTGACTTTCTTATACATTCGATAGCCAAAAGACACACTGTTCTATTGGAGCAAGAAAAGTTGGTACCTAGAATGTTAAAGAAAATTTACCTACAAAAAACTTCCACAACTTGTTCAAAGTAGCCCCGTTTGACGGTATGTTAAAAAAAAATGAAGATCGTCATCAAAACAGCTGGACGTATTGATAGCGAACGTACCATGAATATACCGGGTTCTAAGTTTCACTTGCCCATATATATGCAATGTGCAGATCAGGTGAGGGCTCGGAGATTATGAGCTTACTGTTCGCGACGGATTTGAACGCCTCGCACTTGGATATATAGAGGACTACATCCCTGGCGATCATGATGGAGAATCATGGCGAGAGACAGAGAGAAAAGTTTATTCGTACTCTGAAGCTTCAGCCCCCTAAAAACATCGTGCGAAAATAAACATGACAAGAACCGTACTCCACCAATATATTCACATAGTTTTCCTAGTCAACATCTTACAGCTATGACTGCTATTGATATAAAAATAGAAATAAAAATATAAATATAAATGAAAATCAAAACAAAAAAAAAGTGATATTAGCTAAAATTAAAGTTATACCTAGAAAAAGAAAGAATTCAAAGAGAAGAAGAAGAAGAAAAAGAAAGGGAAGAGAAAAGGGAGAGAGAGAGAGAGAGAGAGAGAGAGAGAGAGAGAGAGAGAGAGAGAGAAGTTGATTCTTACTCTGAACCTACAGCCCCCTAAAAGCACCGTGCAAAAATATACATTACAAGAACCGTACTACACCAATATATTCACATAGTTTTCTTAGTCAACATCTTACAGCTATGACTACTATTGATAAAAATAGAAATAAAAATATAAATATAAATGAAAATCGAAACAAAAATAAAGTGATGTTAACTAAAATTAAAGTTATACCTAGAAAAACAAGGAATTCAAAGAGAAGGAGAGAGAGAGAGAGAGAGAGAGAGAGAGAGAGAGAGAGAGAGAGAGAGAGAGAGAGAGAGAGAGAATCCAAATACAATTTCATCCATTGATTGACGTCGTCATAAAAGCTCTCGATCGCTCCGCCAACTGCCTGTTCTCGGTTCTATCTGTCTTTATGCATTTATATCTTCATACATATATGTACACACATACACAGAAGAGCAAGCAGCCGCAGAGACTTTGACGTTTCCCCTATCCCTCTCGTGGCTTCGCACCCTCATTCCCGCAGCTTCGCCACATGTATATCAGTCCTGTCTCAACAACGCCGCAGTTCTCCGCAACTACCCTTCAACCGCCATCTTAAACGAAGCGCGCGTTTAGTATAACGAGGTTAAAGGGGAAGGGGAGGGGGAGTCTCGCGGAGGCTGCAGGGCGCGGAATACGACGACGCAGTATGTCTGGATTTCCATAATCACCGAGAAAGTCCAAGAGTCGAGGTTATATTAGATGAGAAAAAAATAACAATAAAAAAAGGAGTGAGTTCGGCAATGAGAATCAATCATCTCGGGGGTTGACAGTCAATCGATGGATGTTTGAATCTCTCTGCCCTGCTGTGTACCTTTCGACTGTCCTGCCGTTTCCTTTGCCGAGTCTTCCATCACCGTTCGCTCGTTCTCTGCTCTGAAAAGCTTCGGTCACGGCTAATTATTTAAGGGGTCTTCTCACTTCAGACGCTCAAAATAAGGCTATTTTTATGATTTTTTCTAGGTTTATATTATAGATATTGATATAAAAGTTTTTACACTTAATAAATCCACTTTCGAAGTACATAAAAAAAAAATTATTTATTCAAGTCACTATTAATAGACGAAAATGGTAGTTAAAAAAATTTCCTAAAAAATTGTAGGTCTGAGCTGTTGATGAAATCTCGGAGATGGAAATCAAACAGTTTTAGATTCAGTATGTTAATGGCTATAGGGCATATCATACGATTTTTGATATATGCAAAAATAACAAATTGGCGGACATTTTTCGAGAAAACAAAAAACGTTTTTTTTTCACTGTTTTTGGCAACAAAAAAATAGTAAAAATCAAAATCTTTTTAAAATCCTTGATATGCGCTATAGCTATAGGTGTAAAGAATATGTGGTTAAAATTTCATAAGGTTCGGTTCAGTAGTTTCGAAGGTTTTATCAACAAGCCGTCGAAAAACGTTGTTTCGAGAAAAACGCGTTTAAAGTTTGTTTGGGTTACATAAATACGTTAACATTTTTTTAAGTGTATTTCGAAAGTGCATTTATTGAGTGTAACAACTTTTATATCCATATCTATAATATAAACCGATCAAAAAATTCGTGAAAATAGCCTTTTTAGCGTCTAAAGTGAAAAGACCCCCTAATTTGCTGCTGAACTTGATGAGAGTTTCGGAGAAGCCCACGCGAGTTGTCAGGACGTGGCGGGGATAATTTTTTTTTCGGCCTGAGGGGTGGGGGGATGGATCCTTTGGGCAGCCGAAAAAAAGCAAATTTTCAAGATTTTCTCGTGTCGAAACTATTTATCCTACGTAGTTAAAATTTTAGGTACATATTATCACATGGTGAGTTTTCACCACTTTTTACAAACTCTTATTTAATTTGACTTAGTGGGAGATGCAAAACGGAAAATCAATATTTCACCCACTTCCCGACTATTGGAGCTCGGAAATTTTGCAAACATTCATCTAAGAGGTGAAAATGCAAAATAAATATAATATATTTCTGTGAAATGCAAAACGGAAAATCGACATTTTACCCATTTCCCGACTACTTAGAGCTCGGAAATTTTGCAAACATGCATCTAAGTGGTGACAATGCAAAATAAATATAATATATTTCCGGCAACTGAGACATTCTGTGAAATGCAAAACGGAAAATCGACATTTCACCCACTTCCCGACCACTTAGAGCTCTGAAATTTTGCAAACATGCATCTACGAGGTGACAATGCAAAATTCAACTTTTAGAAAATAAAAAAATAAAAAGTTACGACGTTCTGTGACGTGCAAAACGGAAAATCGAAATTTTACCCACTTCCTGACTACTTAGAGCTCGGAAATTTTACGAACATGCATCTAAGAGGTGACAATGCAAAAATCAACTTGAAAAACAAAAAAAATCGACCTTTTGTGAGTTGCAAAACGAAAAATCGATAATTCACCCACTTCCCGACTACTTAGAGCTCTGAAATGTTGCAAACATGCACCTAAGAGGTGATCCAATACATGGAAAGTGCATGGGAACATATGAATTGGCTCTCAATGCTCTCGGATCCCACAATCGTTAGAAGGGTCCTAGGTAAAATAGGTTAAAAGGTAAGGTCCAATAGGTGGTGAGCCAACATATATGATCACCACCTATCACAGTTCTCCAGGATTTCTTCTGACAATCAACCAATTATGACACTGGTTCGTTTGGAAGGATTAGTCCCTCTCTGCAAAAAAATCAGAGCTCTAGTAAAATCAATTGAAGACTAAAAAGTAGAAAATAATTTATATGTAATATTTTTTTTAAACAACCTTTTGTTAAATGTTCTGAAAAGTAGAAAATATTTTTTTTTTACAAAATCACCTATATGTGTCTATAAATAAAAGCTCGGAGCGCTCAAAATTTAGACCTATAATCTTTAGTTTACATAAATCCGTTAACATATCAACTGTATTTAATTTGCTGCAAAACAACCTTAGATTTCTTGAATAAAAATCCCAAAACTGAGTATTAGCGTGTGATAATAATTTCTCTAATTACTATTGTGCTAAATTAAATACGGTCAATGAAACTGAATTGATCAAATTTATTAATTTTTTTAAATGTTTAGCGCCACAAGTTTTTATTTATAGTCACATATAGGTGACTTGGCAAAAAAAAATATTTTCTACTTCTTAGTACATTAAATAAAAGCATGCTAAACATTTTTTTTACATATGAATGTAAATGTTTTACATTTTTTACATATAAATGTAAATGTAAATTTTTACCTATAGTTCCTAACAATGACAAGTGTATGACACTTGCTTGAAAGACGGTTGCCGCTTGAGTTGTTCCACGGCGTACAACGTAGCATTTCACGTATTGATCTAAAACATCAGAGCCAAACAGTTTTCGAATTCCAAGACCCACACGCTCTTTGTGAACCAAAAAATCCAAAAAAAGTGAAAATACGAAAAATGGTACGTGTTTGAAAAAATGTGTTTTCTTTCATGAAATTTTTACTTCAGTGTTTTTTTAATAAAAAGGAAGTTAAAATTAAATATTTTCCAGGAAAGTTAGGTTCACATAGACGGTTATTATGTTACCTAAAAGTGTGAAAAATTCCAAAATGATCGATCCGGTAGTTCTTGAGTTATCGTGTACAAGGTTCACGAAAAAGTGGTATTCAGGAAAACGCATTCAACACAGGAAAAATAACATTTTTTTGACTAAATGGCCAATCTGCGCTTCCGGGCCATAAAGTGGTCCCTCAGCTTCCTTGTGGAGTTAATGCTCGGCTATAAGTTCTTTTTACGTTATGAAAAAATCTCCCCCATTAGGGGGGAGATACCTTTGGACGAGGAAAAAATTGCGGATTTTCATGATTTTTATTTAAGGCAATATTTCTTCACCATTTTTGAGACGTAGAATATGTATTATTACTGCTCTGTTCTAATCTAAGAAAACCAACGAATATTTTTTCTTTCGTTAACTCTCATACGCAGAATATGAACCGAGAAAAAGTGAGAAATGTTGAAAATCGATCAAATAGTACACTTTGAAACAAAAAATTGAATTTTCCGAAAAAAAAACAGCTACATTTTGCAATAAATAAAGACTTTTCTTTGAAAATATGTACGGTCATGTTTTGGACAATCAGGTCAGAAAGATTAATACTGAATTTCATCAGTATCGGTCGATTCATTTTTCAGCTATACGTCACGCCAGTTTTGAAAATGCAGTTTAGAAGACCGTGCCATACCTTCGCCATTTTTAAAGGTTAATGGAGAAAAAAATACCATGTAACAGCCAAAAGTAGGAACGAAACATAAAAGTGTAAAAAATGGTAAAGAAATATTTCCATTTAAAAAAAAATCATGAAAATCAGCAAATTTGTTCCTCGCCTAAAGGTAATTTTTCCTCGACCCCCTTAATGAATATTGACGTTTTGTGTTGCGTTGTTACAGTGTCGCAATTTTTCAAACGGCTTTACGCGGTAATTTCTGGCGGCCGTTTCGCTCAGTCGATAAATAATTATCGAAGCATTTCCTATGCTTCTCCACTCGCCTTCTTTTACCGCAGCAATTTGCTCGGCCGGCTCTGGGTCGTTCGCGCTTGAGGTACCGGGCGGGTAATAAGGAAAATTGGAAAGCGCCGGGACGAGTGTATTGACACGTTTTAAACCGGGAACGGCTATACGGTGAGCAGTCCTGTCAGGTACTTACAGAGCCGATGGACCTGACCCTGCACAAAACTGGTATTGTGCATGCAGCACGAAATCTCCCGACGAGGTTTCCAGTTAAGAATATTTTTTTATCTCTTTTTACGTTAATTACACAGCAATTTCTTTGTATTTATATTTATCGGGAAAATAAAACTGATTTATATTTGTCGGAAAAATAAAACTGATTTTTATTTGTTCGTACGATTTATATTTTCTATTCGTAATACACATACAGTCGAACCTTGATATAACGAATATTTGTTCATTCCCCTTCGATAGACACCCGAAACCTTGATACAACGACAAAATAATATACATTATGCTCTAATTGCTAATTGCTCGTAAAAATTGTTCTAATTTAAGGGGTCTTCTCACTTTAGACGCTAAAAAAAGAATATTTCCATGCATTTTTTTGAAAGGTTTATATTATAGATATTGACATAAAAGTTGTTACACTTAATAAATACACTTTCGAAATATATTAAAAATAAATTATTTATTCAAGTCACTATTTATAGACGGGAATGGTAGTTAAAAAAATGTCCTTAAAAAAATGGTAGGTCTGCGCTCCTGATGAAATCTCGGAGATAAATCATCCGAAACAAAAAAAATCAAACGGTTTTAGATTCAGTATATTAATGGCTATAGCGCATATCATACGATTTTTGATATATGCAAAAATAACAAAATGGCGGACATTTTTCGAAAAAACAAAAAAACGTTTTTCTTCACCGTTTTTGGCAAAAAAAATAGTAAATATAAAAATTTAAAAACCTTGATATGCGCTATAGCTATAGTTCGGTTATAAGGATCGGTTCAGTATTATCGAAGATTTTATCAACAAGCCGTCGAAAACGTTGTTTCGAAAAAACGCGTTTAAAGTTTGTTTGGGTTACATAAATACATACAGATTTTTTTTTAATGTATTTCGAAAATGGATTTATTAAGTGTAACAACTTTTATATCAATATCTATAATATAAACCTATCAAAAAATTCATAAAAACAGCCTTTTTTAGCGTCTATAGTGAGAAGACCCCTTAAACCTCTCTTTTTTTAATATCCCTATATTTGTAGTACTAATATTTATATACATATAATTATTGTTTTTTTTTGTAATAAACATTTTAAGGAACATGATCTCGATATACCAAAACCTCAATATAACGAAAAGTCGATATAACGAACTTCCCTAGAGATTCGTTATATCGAGGTTCGACTATACTGATATATTCAATGCTTGTCGCATGGCAGTGCGGGCATCGCACGATCTCCTTCAATATTTTAAGACCTTGGGACTCTAACGAGCTTGCATAAGCATAGTCGCCAAAGTACAGGTCGATTTGCAAGATTTTCTGATGAGAGTATAGCTATGACGAGGTCAGGATTTCACGCGCCCTTGCACTATCAACGGGTCATGCCCAGGCATAACCCGTTGATAATGCAAGGGCATTGCTCATCAGAAAAGACGTTTTCGCGAGGTGCTTCCCGGACAGCGGCTGTAAATCGATTATAATTAAATATTTATACACAAGAAAATTAGAGTATTCTTGAAATAGTACTTCTTCAAATATCCAATTTTTGTAGAAATATTTCATTACGATTTTCTTTAAAAAAGTCCTGAATATGAGCCGATTTCGACTGTTACAACTAGTTGGAATTTATAATTAAAAATACATTGATCATTAAGGTTTTCTAAGAGAGAATCCTGAAAATAAGCCGATTTTTTTTAAATCTTAATGATAAATTGATCTCAATGATGAATTTCTACAAAAATTAGGTATTCGAAAAAGTACGATCTGAGAACACTCTGTAATTTTCTTGTGTAAAAATATTTAATTATAATCCATTTACAGCCGATGTCCGGGAAGCATCTCTTGAAAACGTCTTTTATGGTGAGCCCTTATGAACCCTTATGAACCAGGTTATCTCATATAAAAAAATCAAACAGATTTCGCTAGTAAATATATTAGTTTATCCAATGACTAGTCGAGGAATTTCTGAAATATCATATTTAAAAAGAATGCCGCGTGTTCAAAGTAAGACACTTAATATTTGCGAAAAAATGGACATTTTTCCTTCATCTAATCAAAAGTATCCATCGGAAAAGAGAATCCTTCGATCAAGTCCTATATTTGTACATATAGAAAAAGCCTGAAAAATTTCAGAAAGATTGATGTCGTAGTTTTTTTTAGCTATTTTGTCCATCGGCTTTGGAACCGTACTTTTAAGAAAAAAAAAGCGGTTAATGGGGGAGATACTTTTAGACGAGGAAAAAATTGCTAATTTTTATGATTTTTTTAAAGAGGAAAGATTCATTTTCTTTTTATTTATTTTTGAAACTTACGGTGTGTTTTATTACTACTATTGGCTGTTACATGGTATTTAAACTAAAATTAATTTTTATAAATGGCGGCGGTATGACACGGTCTTCTAAACGGGTTGCGGCGGATGTTATCAGACGGCGTAATACGTAGCGGCGGCGGGATTAATCTCAAAGCAAACCGACGAAGATTTTTGTCTTATTAACACTCGTACGCAGAATATGAACCAAGAAAAAGTGAGAAAATGTTGAAAACCGACGAAATGGTATGCCTTGAAACAAAAAGAATAAATTCCCCGCACAATAAATGGCCACATGTTGCATTACAAAAATACTTTTGAAAAATTTCAAAAACATTTAGGTTCATGTTTTAGGAAATAAGGTAAGAAAGAGTTATACAAAATTTCGTCGGAATCGGCAGATTAGTTTTAGAGCTATACGTCACGCCAGTTTTGAAGATGCAGTTTGGAAGACTGTGCCATACCTCCACCATTTTTTAAGATTAATAAATAAAAAAAACACCATGCAATAGCCAAAAATAGTAATAAAACATACCCCAAGTCTCAAAAGTGGAGAAGAAATTTGCGCTTTAAAAAAAAATCATGAAAATCAGCAAAATTTTGCCTCATCTAAAAGCACCCCCTTAAAGTTCCGAACGACGCTCCGAGCGTTCCGATGGGCGTCAACACGATAGCCTATAAATTTGTCAATTTTGATCCGACCACGTTGAAATATTCAGAAAACATTTACAAGATGTTATACTGTCAAAACAAATTGGTTTTGAAAAAAGTGACTTTTCGATTGTTACACCTGGGCGTAGCCCCTTAATACATAGTCTTGCCACATTCGAGTTTTTTTATTTAAATATTAATAGGCAATGTAGTTATTATTATTTAAACAAAGTGCCTTCATTGCTGCATGGCCAATCGGTGTGGGTGGTTCTGGCAACTAGAGTCATCCGGAATCAAAATAAAAAGGTGTATTTTAGTATAATAATAAAACTTTCATATGGCCGGATACTTCTTTGAAATTCGGAAAATCACGAAAATGCCAATCTGTACAGAAAAAGTTCGATTCTCGAACAAATGAAAAACAACTTCAATAATTTTGTATGAACATATCAAAAAATTATCCAATCATGCAATGCAAAATGTTATAAACTACGTTCTGCCCGAATTTGAACTGAGTTAATCAAATCGATTTTGCGACACGACTTCACACCGTTCCATAAAAATTGGTTTCAAGAAAAACGTGAATCAAAGGATAAATTGCAAAGATTCACAAAAATCATCATAACTCGGACAATTTTTGGAATTTTTGCAAAATCTTCGTTGCAAATTGAAGTTAAGATCTCAGGCTACAAAACTATGCGATACAGAAAGTTGTATTTTTGAAATTCCAAGATTATGCAGCCCCTCAAAATTTCCGGTTCCTAAGAGACCAGCCAGAGTGTAGTTGACAGGCAGTCTTTTCGTGTTGGCAGTCTGAACAGAAGTGAAGGGGTTACCCCCACTTGCGATTAAAAAAAAATCGATTTTTTTTATTGCATTTTTTGAAGTGCAATTTGAAGTGCAGTTTTTTTATGCCCGGAATAGATGACTATGTAAGTTTACAAAAAAAAAATATTTTCTTCGTGTAAACTGAAATTGAAACTTTAAACGCGTTTTTCTCAAAATGGCATTTCTGAAGTCAGTGACCAAGATTACTCGAACACTAATGAACCGATCTTCTTGAAATTTTGCAGGCTTATTTAATACATAAAAATGTAGTCTTTAATCGTTCGATTTTTTTCGTAAAATCGAACCATTAACTTTGACTGTCCGCCATTTTGTGAAAAATTAATATTTTTTAAAACCCTTCAATTAAAGACTAGTTTATACTTATATTTGACTAAATCCATCCGCATTTTTTTTTCAGATGATCCACTTCGCCGCAATGTTGGTCACCGCAAACCGTGTATATAAGAACATTATTTCATTGACGGCCATTTGCCACTAAAAAATGTAACATTTTTCAATAAAAAAATTACTGAAAGTTCTTCAAGATGTGTTCTTTAAGATGGTATATTGATCGATTAAAAAAGTTTTGTAGTTTTCTTTTAAAAAATTCATGAAAAAGGCCTTTTTTTGCGCTACAAGTGGGGGTAACGCCTGAATGTACAAAAAGACGCTGAACCTCAACAATATCAGTGACATTTCTAATAACTTCATACATTTCCACCGATCCTCAATGGAAAGCACGCGACGGACTGACTACGTCAACGAGTGTCTCTATTCAAATGACAGCAGCCACAAGGCAATGGATTTTCGGATGCAGTCAATATCACCTCGTTGTTAATCACTTCAGCCACTCGCAGCCACGAAACTTCTGCATCCCCTCGAGCTCGCTGGGGCCGACGCCCCTAAACTTCATTCGCCCTCTCATATTTCTATCTTCCACCGAACTGGAAGTTACATCTAGATAAATGCGATGGAACGTGCCAGCTTTCTCGGGGCGATGGCACTCTCTTCCTCCAAAAAGCAACCCTCTCTCGCGTTCGCCCATTCGCCATTGCGGTAGATTTATTGACCAACGTTTCTTCGCACAGGCCGAGGTCTTCCCCCGTTCGCGACAACACTTCCCGAGCTTTCAGATTTCACAGGCGTCTCTTCTTCCTCACTTGCTCTCCTCTCTCAACATCACCTCCTTCGTATTCCCTCCTCGCTCTCTTTCTCGCCCTAACGGTTTGCACTACGTACATTTTTCGCCACGTCGCTCAAATGGGGGCAAATATCCTCGGGGCTTCCCTCGATAAAGGGGCGAGTAAGGGAGAAGGGGGAGGAGGAGAAAGACGGAGAGAAGGCATTAATTTATTCATATTCTGAAGCTTCAGCCCTCTAAGAGCACCGTGCGAAAAGATACATTACAAAAACCTTGGTACAATAATATGTTCACATAGTTTTCCTAGTCAACATCCTATAGCTATGACCAGTATTATTATAAATATGAAAATAAAAATAAATATAAGAATCAAAATAAATGTAAATGAAAAAATAAAGTGATATTCACTCAAATTAAAGTTATACCTAGAAAAAGAAGAAATTCAAAGAGACGAAGAGGAAGAGAAGAGAGGGCGAGAAATTGATTGATTAAATCATGATTTATTTTATGCCTTGGTTAAGACGTTACCCCCACTTGTAGCGCAAAAAGGCCTTTTTCATGAATTAAAAAAAAACTACAAACCTTTTTTTTTATCAATATACCATCTTAAAGAACACATCTTGAAGAACTTTCAGTAATTTTTTTATTGAAAAATATTACATTGTTTAGTGGCAAATGGCCGTCAATGAAATAATGTTTTTATATACACGGTTTGCGGTGACCAACATTGCAGCGAAGTGGATCATCTGAAAAAAAATGCGGATGGATTTAGTCAAATATAAGTATAAACTAGTCGTTAATCGAAGGATTTTAAAAAATATTCATTTTTCACAAAATGGCGGACAGTCAAAGTTAATGGTTCGATTTTAACGAAAAAAAACGGCCGTTTTTTGGCTATAAAACGGCCATTTTTTTCGAAAAAAAATCGAACGATTAAAGACTACATTTTTATGTATTAAATAAGTCTGCAAAATTTCAAGAAGATCGGTTCATTAGTGTTCGAGTAATCTTGGTCACCGACTTCAGAAATGCCATTTTGAGAAAAACGCGTTTAAAGTTTCAATTTCAGTTTACACGAAGAAAATATTTTTTTTGTAAACTTACATAGAGTCATCTATTCTGGGCCCATACAGAAATATGGGTCCGGATACTTGTACTTCAAAAAAATGCAATAAAAAAAATCGATTTTTTCAAAATCGCAAGTGGGGGTAACCCCTTAACCTTTAGGCAATAGTGTACACTTGTAAGAACGATAATTGTTGTACGGAAGAACGAATTATAAAAGGTTAAAAATAAGTTATAGTATAAACAATAATATAAAAATAAAAGCAATAGTGCAATTAGTATAGACAATTTAAGATAAGAGTGAAGAAAAGTATTATTGTAAAAAATTAGAAAATAAAAATAGAGATCGCGAGTTTCTTGCATCTAAAGCGAAGCATAAAATATAAACCATAACCAAAATAATAAAAACTGAGCATGCGCTACCGAGTGTAATCATGTATACTAGGTATAGAATGGATAAGATAACGCGATCAGGGAATCAGAAATGTCTGACTTCAACCATGTTTCAGATGTCGAGATAATGTGATAAAAATTACTAGAGAGATTAACTTTGTTATAATCGCAATGGCTTAACAACGAATTTGCGTTGAACTGAGCAATTCTGATTCCATTTTGAGAGAGTGATTCCATTGAGAGAGAGAGAGAGAGAGAGAGAGAGAGAGAGAGAGGGAAAGAGAGTCCTTCTTAGAATAATGTAATGTCTGAAAACGAGACGTTCATGGCACATTTCTGAATACACAAAATGGAGATTTACATTTCACGTGAATGGAAATACCCAATAATAAAATAATCTTAATAAAAGTAATTAACCTTACGTTGACTCGCTGAGTCATTTTGACTCAGTGAAACGAAGTTGAAATAAAATGCTCACCTTCCCAAAATAAAGATTTTCAATAATGTTTTACAATTCAATTTTACAGTATATCCCTGATTTTTGTCAATGAAAACCGACCGAAGGGTTGTTAATGGCAGGTGGATGAAGTACTATCCGGGTCAAATTGACCCAGTGTGTCAAAATCGTGGCCTCATGTACGTGTGTCAACGAAGGGTTAATAACAATAATAATACAATAGTAATCAATCATAATAGTAGTCGCAGAGATATAAATAATAATAATTATTATTACTGTATATATAATATTATAAGGAGTACAACTTTGCAGTGACCGTTTTTTTCAAAAGTTTAAGGCTTTATTATAAAAAAGTGGCTACATATTTTTTAATCAAAGTACTGCCCGTCGCTAGCTACGACCTCGGCCCATCTTTCAGGTAGCATTCGAATCCCGCGTCGATAAAAGTCTTGGTCCTTGGAGGCAATCCAGGAATCGACCCAATTTTTGACTTCTTCGTAAGTACCGAAATGCTGGTCAGCCAAACCGTGTGCCATTGACCGGAACAAGTGATAGTCGGAAGGGGCGATGTCTGAAGAGTACGGCGGGTGGGATAAAACCTCCCATTTCAGCGTTTCCAAGTACTTTTTCACGACATTTGCAACATGGGGTCGGGCATTGTCATGCTGCAGTATCACTCATCTCGGCTTCAACTCATGCGGGACCCAGTTTCCTTGCTTTTGGATCATACCCATATCCCGGAGACGTTTTGAAACTGCTTGCTGGGTTACTCCTAACGTCTCGGCGAGTTCCTCTTGAGTTTGGCACGAATCCTGGTCCAGCAAGGTCTCCAATTCTGCGTCTTCAAAAACTTTCTGCCTTCCGCCACCATGCTTGTTCTCGACCTCAAAATCTCCACTTTTGAAGCGTTGAAATCACCGCCGACACGTTTTCTCACTAATAGAATCCTCCTCGTAAGCATCTACAAGCAAACGGTGGGCCTCAGCCGCAGATTTCTTGATGTTGAAGAAGTAAATCATAACCTCCCGCAAATGCTGAGAATTCGGTTCGTAGGTTGCCATGTTTGAGTGCCTATAACTTTATAATGCATACACGTATCCGTTAGCTTTTTTAAATTGTTTACATTGGCAGAGTCTCTAGTTTAAAATGCCACTTTTTTATTGAGCTAGGGCCACTACTTCGGCCGCAGTGGCTCTCTAAGTAAAACGGTCACTGCAAAGTTGTACTCCTAATATAATAATAATTATTATTATTATTATCAAAATGATTGAAGAATTACATTATTTTCATTAGTATCAATATTTTAAAATAATTAAAGAATGAAATAGTTGTTATTATCATTATTGAAACAATTTAAAAATTGGATTTTTATTATTAATATTACCATTAAAATAATTTTAAAAATCACAATTTAAGAAAATGACAACAATAATAATTATCGATCAGAATTAACTGATTTTTAAATTTCTTCCCAATGAGAATATTGATACATGCATGCATATGATTAACGAAAGCACCTGCTCTCCGCAAATGAGAAAAATACAAATGTCCGAAAATATCTCGAATACGTTTTCGTCAGCTCCAATAATAAACGATTAATCAAACCACATGTTTTTATTTTATTTTTTTTTATTCTTATTTTTTATTATTTTTAATTGTAGCTTCCATTTGTACAGGGGACTTCCCCTTATTACATTTCCCACCATATTCCACTTCACATTCCCAATCGGTCCCCACCGATCGACATATAGATATTCAATTGCTACGTGTTCCATATCTTTGGGTCCCATGCATGCTTGCTACACGAGTAGAACGAGTCAATGATTAGGCCGACCGATTGCGCCACTTCCCGAAGCACGAACCGCTGCATATTTTTCGTTGCAGCCTCGATTAATTGATTTCTTTATTTTTTTCCACTTATTCAGACGCTCGACAGTGGCTTTGTGCGGCTTTTCAAACCAATGACTTGGTTTGTAAAAAAATGTGCAGGGGATTTTCCTGTACTCGTACGGGAAACTTGAAAAAAAAGGAAATATCCTAACAATGAGAAATTCGAGGCGTTTCAGCCGTCAGCCCGGCGTCGCGTCTCATCGCGATTGCACTCGTGAATCGCGATGAGGGAGCGGTAAAGGGAGCGACGAGAGACAAGGGAGAAAACAGAAGGTCCGGAGAATCACTCCAGACCGCAAGAGAGTTTGCCGAATTGGGCCTTCGAGGGAAGGGCAAAAGGAGGCTAGAAAAACGTAGGATCGTACGGTTGGAATATTGGCGATGCGACAGAGATTCCGTATACCGTGTGAACCCTGACGAAGCCAATTTTGCCTGGTCCAGAGCGAGGGTGGGGGGGGGGGGGCGCTTGAATATTCAATTTGTTTGACGGCAAGAGAGCGAATCGAGAACGTCGATACATACACAGCCACATCTACACAAACACGTAAAAAAATGGAGAAAATATTCCACGAAGAATCAACATGCCTAAGAGCACCCACCATCAATCCTTTTTAAGCCCTTCCTTCGTAATATTCCAGTCTGCCACAGAAACTGACTTTTCCACTATAAGCATCCCGGAAAGTTTGGACGAAGCACGAGGCGGAGACCCGACACGCTTGATGATGAATTCGATATATTCTCCTTCGCCCGATTCGAATGAAATCAATAACTGCTGCAGCGGTCTGCAGGAATGAAGAGTGTTCCGTTACGAGGATCAAAGAGTGGGCGATTTGGGGCGAAATATCTCGCATTTTTGCGCCCTTTATTTTTTTCCTCCTTCTCACCATCCAATTATCTTCTTTAAAGAAAAAAAAAAATTATCGTCGATGCAGCAAGCGGTCAAAAAATATTTAGAGGTCTGAAACAGCTGCCATTTCAGTTTTACGAATAAAACGACCTCAAATTTTGTTTATGGACCGGAGATTTAAAGAAGTATTTTATGAGAACAACGATTATAATTGTTGGGTTAGAAATGTGAGGTAAATTTGAAAAATCTGTATCTAAAGAAAGAAGGATTAATTGTTTTGCATATTTTACAAAGCGTCAAATTTATGAGTGGAAGCGTAAAAAAAATGCCGACGAATGGAAATTCCGAAGCTCTTGAGCGACCACTAAATATTTATTGGCTGGATACAGCTTTCGCGAGGTTAATTAAAAAAATATAAAGCGTAAAGTTCATGGATGAGAAGTGGACGAAAACAAAAAATCGATTTTTTAATGACAATTTGAATTTTTGGGAGGCTTGAGCGACCTCTAAAGATTTTTTGACCGCTCGCAGCTTTCGCGACAATTTTTTTTCTTTAAAAAGAATAAATGGATGGTGAGAAAAAGGAAAAAAATAGAGCTTAAATGTATATATATATTCCGGTATAGTATTTTGGAGGCGTGCGTACTTTTGCAGGGGAAAGTATATAGGAGCATATAGTGCATTTAGAAAGAAGGGTGCGGAGTGAGAGAGACAGAGATGGAAGTACTCTCGAGGCGCTGATGAAACATTTCGCAAACCTTCGGAAAGCAAACATCGAAGTTGATTTTATCAACACGCGGAATATACGTACCCGTCATGTATATACCACACGCATGTATGTTTTTGTATATATATATATATATATATATATATATATATATATATATATATATATATATATATCCGTACCTGCATGCCGCTTTAGTAAACGTGGACGCGCATATGCATCACTTGCGTCCTACGTTACCCTTTCAATGCTCTTGCAAAACTATATATATTGTATTATATATATGGGGTATTCCAGCTCAACTCAGACAACTATTTCCCTCATCATCGTTCATTATAGATTTCCATGGTGGAAAACCTGACTCCTGGTGTCAAAGAAACACTTATTTTTCCACCCCCCCCCCCCCTCTCCAACGCTTGCCCTTATATGGCTCCAAAAAAACGACAAGTCCACTCGGGCCCTTGTTGAACTTCTGAAACATTTAGATACGTTTTAGGCCTGTTTTGTGCATTTTTTTACCAAAGCTCAACTCGTGCTGATATTTATAAAAAAAATCGATGAAATTTCGATTCTGGGTATGATTATTCGTAATTTTGGAAGTCAGAAGACTATTCTTTCGGTCTTGCGAGTAAAAAAAATTAAAATGATTTCAGATAAAATTCCATTCGGTTAGTATGTATTCCATTCTGAATTCTTCTTGAATCATTCCAAACCCTATTTTTACTAGGTTATATATGCTGTGTTATCTAGTTCACACACCCCTCTGCCCGTCTTCTTCTCTTTTTCATTGTGATAGTAAATCGAACTTGCCTCAACAGAAAAGGCTTCGATTATTTTTTTAGATGAACTTAATCCTGCTGCGAGCATTATAAATGTTACATACATTCTTTCCATTTTAGAAAGAAATGTTTTCGTCATTTTTTATGGTTTTTTCACTTGCGAGTCCAAAAAAGGAGGTACCCTTCTGGCTTACAAACCGTCGAATAATCGGGCCCGACATCGATATTTCCCAAAAAAAATAGTATATATCAGAAGCATAAGTTGAGCTTTGGTGAAAAATGCACCAAACAGGTCTAAAACGTGTCCAATTTTTTTCTGAATTCCAAAATGAGCTGAGTGAAGTTTTCGTTATTTTGACGCCGCAGAAGCGTTGGGGGGGGGGGATTGAAAAAGATCAGGTGTTCTTTTGACCCTTCGAGTGAGGTTTTCCACTATCGAAATCTATAATCAACGATGGGGGGAAATAGTTCTGAGCTCGAATCCCCCCCCCCCATATATATGTACAGAATATCCTAGAACTGAATGCGTTCCCTCGATGGGGCGTTGGGGGTGAAATTCTGAGGCGATTGATATAAGCATGTGTGGGGCTCAGATCAACCCCTGATTTATTATTATTTTTCAAAGGCGGGCCAATCAGGTGCGCCCGATGAGCCGATGATGCGCCCTATCGCTCACTGCCGTACGCCGGCTCATCGGGCATACCTGATTGGCCCGCCTTTAAAAATTAATAAGAAATCAGGGGTTGATCTGAAACCCAAACATGCTTATATCAATCGACTCAGAATTTCACACCCAACGTCCAATATCAGATAACGCGTTCAGTTCTGGGACACCCTGTATATAGATAAATACATATGGAAAGGGTAGCTTGAATTGCTGATATTTACGTAATGTTGGCTATCGGGACATTGGGCTATACTGAAGATGGTCTGTGAAATCGAACGACCTCAATATCAGCTTTCCCTATATATATATATATATATGCATGGGTGAAGAAATCGCGAGAGTGATATACATACACACATATATCACTGTCGCTCGCTTCGCCCATTCGCATGTATGGTCAGTCCAGTAACGAGCTGTTCGACGGTCTTCACTCTTTGACCCAACCGACCAGCTCTACTACCTGATTGCAGCCCCTGAATTCACTGCAACTACTTTTCCGCAGGTTTTCTATCGCATCTGTCAACATCGAGTTTGTCAAAGTAAGGGAAAAAACGAAAATGTGCACGCACGGCTCTAATATATACATTGGGGACACTGGTAGCCCATCCGTAGACAAGAAGTGACATTGAATAAAAAGTACGGTCGAAGTTGAACAAAAAAGTTTTGTGCTCTATTATATGTTGGAAATCGGAAGTTTTTTCATGTTGCGCGTGTTCTTGAGCTTTGACGTTTCGAAATAATCAGCGGATCCCAGTGCGCATCCCAGTGACTTATTTTCGAAGCTGATGAACGTAGTTTCACGTTGAAAAAAGACCTGGGAGACAGGCGTTTTTTTTCTGTTGGTAAAAAGTGAAAAGGAGGAAGGCTGGCAGCTCAAACATTCGGCTAATAAGTTTACGTATATTATACAACTGTAGGGTGTGTATGGACATTATTAGGTTTTCGAAAGGATTTTTTTGAAATTGTAATTCTTAACAAAATGCCAACAGTCTTACTGAAAAGTCACGTTTTCCGGGGTTTAAGATATACTTTTTTTCTTGAAATAATTTAAAGGGTTCACTAAAATGAACAATTCTTTAAAAAAAAAGACGTTTCCGGAAATCAGCCGAAGGTCTGACATTTTTCAATGTTTCCGAATGAAGAAATTTGTAAAATAACTTAAATACATGTACTTTAAAGTTATTATATATATGAATAGCTTCCGCCAGCGACGTCGCCCGCGTTGATGCACGCGAGGAATACAATTTTCCATACAAACTTTTATGCCCCATTTCCCGCGGGGGGAGATAGGGTACAAAAGTTTCTATGGAAAAGGATATTTCGCAAATCACCTCCTAACCCCTTAGGAGGTGATTTGCGAAATATCCTTTTTTCAGTGCACCTCTACACCTTCTAAGAAACATATTTTACAAATTTCGTGTTTCTATCTGCAGTGGTTTTGACGGTTGTCTATATGTCAGTCAGTCGCGGAACTGTTTTATATATACAGGGTGGACCATTTAACGTGACCACCGCAAATATCTCCGTTGCCTTTGGAGTGACGACAAAAATGTCAGGCGGCAATTTGATTGATTTCAAAAGGCTTATACAGTGGTGATAAATTCATTTTTGTCAAGGTCATAGTTTTTGCGTTCTCAAGTTCATCAATGATTTTTCAAATGAGAACATGTTTTTTTTTCACATTAAGACTTTGTAGCTGATATTCAGACGAATCGTCGTGACGAAGGTCATGATATGATAGGTCGTTGAATTCGTCTGAATATCAGCTACAACGTCTTAATTAAAAAAAAACATGTTCCCATTTGAAAAACCATTGATCCGTTATCCGTTGGATAACCTGCGCCGCTATCATACGAGAAACTATTCGAAGGTCAAGAAAATCATTCATCCGACGTCTTAAAAAATGTGTCAAGGTCAGTGCCCATCACTTCGAACATTTGTTACAATACATTTTCTGCACAAATAATTCAGTAACATTATTCGGATATTCTTATTGTCACTACCATGAGGATTTCCCGCTTTCACACATGTAATTTGGTGAAAAATCATTTCAAGGTCATGATATAATATGTCCTTGGATTCGTCTGAATATCAGCTACAACGTCTTAATGAAAAAAAAACATGTTGCCATTTGAAAAATCATTGATGACCTTGAGAACGCAAAAACTATGACCTTGACAAAAGTGAATTTTTCACCACTGTATCAGCCCTTCGAAATCAATCAAATTACCTGCTGACATTTTTTTCGTCACTCCAAAGGCAACGGAGATATTTGGGGTGGTCATGTTACATGGTCCACCCTGTATATAGATTTGTAATAGGGGTATTAATGTTGTAAAAAAAATGATGGGATGTCTGCTTTTCCCCTGCGCCAAATAGGCGAAACTCCGTAAAAAAACAGTGGCGCGTGTTTCCCTTCAGCATTTATGAGTAAGCTCTTCAGTTGATACTCAATATAAAACAGTTTATTCAGCCTTAATCATTATCCGACTCACTTTTGTATGTTTTGTTCTGGTTATGCAATAAGCAATACGTATTAAACTAAATTATATTTATTAAAACGTTCATTTTTGAATAACCAAAGAACGAGTTTTTTAAAAACAATATTCGTGGCATATATTCCCTTAAGGAGGGAGGGTCGAGTAAGCGGACGTTTTTTCTCGAATTTTCTTTGAAAAAAATAGAAGTTTCTCGCTGTACAAGTAAGGACATGTTATTATTCAGCATTTGAGCCAACTGCAATCGATATTTCATAAAATAATATGAATAAATAGTTGCGCTGCTGCTTAAAGTTGCCCTCTCAGACATGCGCCGAGGACATTCCTCGGTCGAACAGATCGTTCTAATTATCTGAAATCACAAAAAAAAAACAAAAACATTCCCCTAAAATATAATAATACGCTCAACATGATCCTAAATTTAAATTTAAAAGATGGAAAAATAAAGGATCATGGATGATTTAGAAAAATTACCTCTTATAATTAAAAAAATCGCTAAAAACATTGTTTATGTTAATTTTTTTAACTTTCAGGTTCATGCAATAGAGAATGTGTTAAAAAACGCGCTTAATTTTTCGGAACAAAGGCCCAAAATTCATTCTCGACATAGTCCATTATAATCTTGTATCAGACTGAAACGAGAAAAGTCAATTTTTCCTCCCTGATTTATTTCATACATTATCGTTCGATTGCACACGACAGACGCATTTACGTTTTCCGTTGAACGTGCAAAATATGCGCAATCCAGTTGTGGAGGCTGGCCCATTAATCCTATCGACGAAAGTACCACTCGCAATCTCCCATTCGGCTGCCCTCGTCGAAATCTCGTCAGGCAAACGTCACTCGTACAGCCGCCGATTCTAAAGCTCCGGGAGGTCAAAGACATCAAAATGAAACGCGCGAGAGGCTTGATCCATCGAGTGTCGAGGCGAATTCGGCGATAGTGCCGAGCCCGCCAGTGGAGAGATCAAATCGTGGGCATAGCCGCAACGATGAATTAGTGGTGTGTATACGGTGTGATCCCATATAGTGACGATAAGCCCACGTACAGTGATAACGTACCAAATGTGTCACACGGCGCCGCGCCCAAACGAATATCTATTTTACACCTGCGTGTACAGACGGTGGCACATCTGTGGGATTGGGGGATTGGAACACACGGGGTTAAGACGGAATGACACCTCATCGCGGTCGGTATGGTAGAACAATTATAGATTCCCAAAAATCTCTGAAACGGCTCTTCAGATCCCGTCGAAACTTTGCCAAACGACGTCAAATAGATAGACGAATAGCTTCTAGCCCCTCAAATTTTCTGAATTTGAGAAAAAAAAACTAGATTGGCTTATGATAAGCCAATCTACATTTTTTTTCTCAAATTCAGAAAATTTGAGGGGCTAGAAGCTATTCGTCTATCTATTTGACGTCGTTTGGCAAAGTTTCGACAGGATCTGAAGAGCCGTTTCAGAGATTTTTGGGAATCTATAATTGTTCTACCATACCGACCGCGATGAGGTGTCATTCCGTCTTAAGGCTCATCCGCACTGCCAGCGAGGCCAACGAGCCGTGGGGATATTTCCCGCGAGGTGACGAACTTTACGCCCGATCGGCCCTTCGACCGAAAATCCTTCGGATCCTCTTACGCGGCTCACGCTTCCGGGAAAAAGTTTTTTCACGTGGATACTTTTCCTTTTTGGGGTGGAAACGATTTTCCTTTTTTTTTGCGCATTGGAGTAGCAGCATTGTTTTTAAGTATGGATTTTTTTGTGTACGAGAATCTTGCAAAAATGTGGTGATAAAAATTCGTTCGTTGGAAGTTCGTTCGTTGGAACTTCGACCGAAAAATCCTTCGGATCCTCTTACACGGCTCGCGCTTCCGGGTGAAGTTTCTACACATGGATACTTTTCCTTTTCGGAGTGGAAACGATTCTCCTTTTTTGCGCATTGGAGTAGCAGAATTTATTTTAAATGTCGATTTTTTTATGTATGGGAATCTTGCAAAAATGTCGCGATAAAACTTTGTTGGTTAGAAGTTTGGATGTGCTTCGACCGAAAAATCCTCGGATCCTCTTACGCGGCTCACGCTTCCGGGGAAAAGTTATTACACGTGGATACTTTTCCCTTTTCAAGCGGAAATGATTTTCCTTTTTTGCGCATTGGAGTAGCAGAATTTTTTTTAAGTATGGATTTTTTTATGTATGGGAATCTTGCAAAAATGTGGCGATAAAAATGCTTTCGTTGGAAGTTTGGATGTGCGATTTTGTAAGACTTTTCACTTGCAGAGGTGTTGCATGCGTTATTACAGGACCTCAAAGGACCTCGCAGAACCTAATAGGACCTTGAAGGACCTAACAAAACCTTGGAAAACATCACAAAGCCTCAAAAGAATCTTACAGGACCTTAAACGACTCCCCTATATGATGAGAAACAGCATAATGAAAAAATAAAGTTCGGAATGTTTTAGATTGTTCTGTTACTAATTTATGTTTGAAAAAAAAAACTCTTTAAAATGTTTCTAATCCTTCACAACATTACAGCTGTCAACAGTCGAGTGGCTCGAAAATTGCCACGGTCCTGAATCGCACACTCGCTCTTAAGAGATTTTCCCTAATAAACTGTATTATTAAAAATACAAGTTTAAACAAAAAAAAACCACTTTTATCTGGAAGTCTTATGCTTGATCTAAAAATTATTCCACTTACAACTGACTTTACTTTGCATCAAGGAAGTATGTTCAAAATCTTCAATTTGTCGCTACTTTTTTCACAGATTGTACCTCCCACTCATCATAAAGGATCAACGAAAAAAAATAAACTCTCCCTCTTGACGTTGAAATCCGAGGGAGCATTGCAAAAAGTCTCGACAAAACGAAGCAGGCGATATCACGTTGAAAGAGAATGTGAAATACCTTAACGAATATTCCGTCCAACTTTTTGACCCTGCCACATGGGAGATCCTGGCAGTGGGATCACTGATAACTCTGAATACATATTCTCTTTTAACTCCGCGGCCGCGTTATAAATTTACGGGTCGTGTCCGGGCTTACAGGGGAGATATACTCGGTGCGTGGAGTGCGTGTGGAATGGTACGGTGCCACTGGGGCTTCGAAAAACGAGCATAAAGAGCAGGAACCAAGAGAAAGTGAGAGTGAGAGAGAGGGAGAGGGAGAGAGAGAGAGAGAGAGAGAGAGAGAGAGAGAGAGAGAGAGGAAGCAATAGAAATGGAGATAGCATGGTCGAAACCTCGCTACCGGATCCCATGGGACGAGGGATCAGCTCCGAATTGGTAATTACTTGTACGGGTTTGCAATTGACCATCACTGCCGTTCCTACCGAGGTTGTTTATTTATATTTACAGTCGAATTCTGATTCTGCCAACACATCTCGTTAAGGAGTATTTTTTTCATAGCCCATCTGCCTCGAAATACGAGCATAGAAATATCTAACGAAGAGAGCAACCGACGCTGCTGGATGAGCGGTCGGGGTTCAGGGCTACGTGCTAAAAATGGGTGAGACAGAAAGTTTTGTAATTTAATACTAGTGTTGTCCAGGGTATCCTGCATACGTTTGCGAAAATTGAAATACATTGACCATCCCGTTATCGAGATATTCGCTCTTGAAATTGGCATTTCTAACACGCGCTGCATAGGACAAGGCCCTGCGTAGAAATTTCTTAGGGTTAGCCTGATCAGGATCAGGCCCCGACCGGGGTGTGATACGGGTGACACCTATTACGGACATCCTGATACGGCCCCCGATCGGGCCCCGATCAGGCCGGACGTATTCAGGCCCGAAATCAAGCAATACTAAAATAGCCCTACTGAGACCGTCTCTGATAAGATCCTACTAAGACTTTCCCCGATAGGTCCTTACCAAGGTTTGCCCTGATAAGGCCCTACTGAGGCTTTCCCTGGTAAGGCCCTGCTAAGGCTTTCCCTGATAAGGCCATCAATAGGCCTGCCCTATAACTACCTCAGCAGTGAATAGATGGAAACTTCGATTCGACAGCATCGCACCTTCGAAGTTTCGACGTATTCCTGAATTCCTGACAAAAAGGTGTTATGGACTGTCACGACAAAAAACGTTATGCAACGCGGATGCGTGTTACAAGATTTCGGCGGCTTTGTAAGGCGGAGAGAAAGGAATTCTATATACATATACACACACACATATATTTATTTGTAATCTCCAATTTTTATCATGAAATTTTAGGGTGGTTCTGTTGAGATATGATAGTTCAAGGAAAAAAATAGCTCCATGGTCGGAAATAGCTTAAGGAAAAAATAGATCCACGTCCGACCCTAGTGTGTACTAACGCAGAGGGTACACTGAGGTACCGTTAGAAGGCATGCCAGTCGCCTGGGGCACCAACAACTTATAATAATAATTTTGGCATAAAGTTGCGCTTGGGGTCATTTTGACCCCGGGCGACCACGGAGGATTAAAATTCTTGTGACGTAAGTCGCAAAATGCGAAGAGGAAATTGCAGAGAAATAGTCAACTGGTCTCGTAAGGAGTGTGGATTATTTTTTCAATACTGAATTCACCCATTGCCTGAGATTTTGAAAAATCTGGATGTGTCGAGCGGTTGGTGCCAATCATGTGACGAAACGATTGGGGTAGAATATCGATAAGTCGAATTCCCATAGGCGAATATCCATAAGTACGAATATCCATACGTCGAATATTCATAAGTCGAATATACATAAGTACGAATATCTATAAGTGAGTATAGTGTATAACCCAAAGTATATAACCCAAACAAACTTGAACTTTTACCGAGTATTCTCGTAATTGAAAATTTCCTAAACTGCTCATCTTTATTCATCTTTTCACTCTTCCGCCATTTCTGGCGCTCATTTCTACTCTATACTTACCTTCAAAACTCACTATATTTGTCTACTTCCCGCCATTTCTGGCTCTAATTTCTACTCCATACTCACCTATGGATATTCGACTTATGGATATTCAACTTATGGATATTCGACTTATGGATATTCGACTTATGGATATTCGACTCATGGATATTCGACTTATGGATATTCGACTTATGGATATTCGTACTTATGGATATTCGTACTTATGGGTATTCGACTTATGGATATTCGACGACAGTGGACGAAAAAGGATTTCGCCTCGTCCACTGGGAAAAAATTAATTATAAGAAATCGTCACGTGAATTGACCCTCGACAGCACTGATTAGCAATTTCATCAAATTTTACGGATATTCGAGCTAATTACTTTTTTCACAGACTCGGAGAGTCAGCGAGGAAAATCGTGACAAAATGGGAATTGTAGCGTTAAGTATCGCGTACCGTGAATGCAGCCGGATACTACGGAAAAAAAAGAAATAAACACGTGATGAAAGAGTAGGATAGGAAGCGTCGGACCTTCGTAAATGGAGACGTACAAAAACAATGGTAAAAAAGAATGGAAAAACAAGAAGCAGTGAAGGCGGAGACCCAATGCACGTAACCGTGGTGAAAAAAGCAGCACGAAGCGGCTTTAGCAGTCTCCCCCTCTCTCTCTCTCTATCTTTCTTTCTCTCTCTGGTATTTCACTTCAGCGGGAATGGATATCGACATGCAGCCCTTTTTATTTCCTGTCATCCTTATACTCTCTTCCCTAGAACAATCCGCACAATAAATCCGATTGCCTCGCGACAGCGGGACGGATGAACTCGAAGATTGGCCGGCTTACGTTGAGTTCTTAAATCAACGGATCTCCATACAAATTCCAAAATTTACTGGAGGCCGAAATGGGGTGAATTGTGCGAATGGCGCACAAAAAGTCCAGTATTTTTTTATCGGCGGAAAAACGGCTTCAAGGGGGGAAACCACCCCTCAAAGAAAGGCGTGTCACCCCTTGATTTCATTTTTGTTCAATACTTTTATAGTGGATTTTTCATTGCTTTACATCAGAAGAATTTTGGTTTTTATTTCATTCAGATCGGTGGACTGCTTGTGGGTGAAACTGAAAATCCACCCCTGGAGACGCCCTTCTTCGAGGGTTGGTTTCCCCACTTAAAACCGTTTTCCGGTAACAAAAAAAAATACGCGTCTGATAGATTGCAATACTTTATCACAGATATGAGTTTCAACAAAATCGAAGGCGGACACTTAAGGGAGGTTTCTACTTTGTTGGGCAAAAAAATGTCAGATTTTTCACCTTTTTTTATGCGAAGTTTAGTTTTTTACCAAAAATGTTTACGGTTTTTTGTTTATAAAATAAAAACGTTTGAATATTTTTCGATAATTCTAGTTCAACTAATGCAGACTTTTATTGCACACGTACCTGCCAAATTTCATAGCGATTGCTCATCTAGGGCGTGTAGGAGCACTTCCGCAAACTTGGAAAACGTGGTTTCGAGAAAAACGCGTTTAAAGTTCAACTGAAGTTTATGTACGAATATAATGAAAAGTTTCATATTTACCCCTAATCTGCCATGTCAGAAAAATCAACATTTTTTTGCCTAACAAAGTAAAAACCTCCCTTGAGTGATGTTTCTTGTGAGTTTGTTTGTTTGGGTTTGTTTGGATTATGTAACGAATATGTAACAAAAATAGTACAATTACGAAGCAGCGGGGAAAAAAATACCAACAGGTGGATTTTGGTATGTATCTCTCGGGAAACTTGAAATAGCGAAACATAACTTCGGAAAAAGCTAAAAAGGACGTCACTTTTCAGGCTAGTCTGCATATGTATAAAAATTGGTAGATATTGCCAAATAATTTTTTTAATTGCCACAGGGCAACGGGGTTTGTAAAATTTATTTCCCAATTTGGTTTCACTAGTGACAATCTTTTATTATCGCGGACCAGACGGTTGACCGAAATTTGAAAAATGCCATACAAAGCGAAAGGGAAACAGTCGTACAATATTGATGGGCTGCCTTGTTGAAGTATCAGCGAGGCCATGCGAGGGATGAAACGAACCCTCCGAGCACATAGAAACGTCCTCCCTGTGCTATCTGCAACCAGTGCACATGTGCGGTCAATACGTGATGTTACATGAGCGAGGATTGTACTCGAGCGATGCACACGCTCGTGAGTAACACGTGAAAAAAAAACTCCTACGATTTGCACAAATTTTCATCAAAAGAATTGTTAAGCGAGTGTGTCTGTTTGTCCGAGCTGTCAACCGTGTATGTGCAGCGCAAATCCGACAACTACGTATGGACCTGCAAAGCCAGTACGTGTTCGACGAAGCTGCGGAGGGATATTTTCGAAAAATCGTGAACTCCATGCCATTTTAATGGGGAATAAAAAAATAATATCCTGTGTGATGGAGGCGGTAATTCGTGTTAAAATCCTTCGTTAAGTATATAAAATCCTTCTCTACGAGGATCAAACCCCAACCAGCAGATTAAATATGAACCTGCCTGCTACTCGCGAACAACAGTGATCACTGATAAGGGACAATTGTGAAGGGAGGAATTAACGGGTGGCACCATCTCGTGGCCGGAAAAAGGGAAATTTCCATGATTTTTTCGGGAGAACGTGTGCAGGTTTTTTAATGATTTTTTCACATTATAGAGTATGGTTTTAAGGCGTTACCCCCACTTGTAGCGCAAAAAAAGCCTTTTTCATGATTTTTTTTAAAGAAAACTACAAAACTTTTTTTATCGATCAATATACCATCTTAAAGAACACATCTTGAAGAACTTTCAGTAATTTTTTTATTGAAAAATATTACATTTTTTAGTGGCAAATGGTCGTCAATGAAATAATGTTTTTATATACACGGTTTGCGGTGACCAACATTGCGGCGAAGTGGATCATCTGAAAAAAAAATGCGGATGGATTTAGTCAAATATAAGTATAAACTAGTCTTTAATCGAAGGATTTTAAAAAATATTCATTTTTCACAAAATGGCGGACAGTCAAAGTTAATGGTTCGATTTTAACGAAAAAAAAAACGGCCGTTTTTTGGCTATAAAACGGCCATTTTTTTTTCGAAAAAAAAATCGAACGATTAAAGACTACATTTTTATGTATTAAATAAGCCTGCAAAATTTCAAGAAGATCGGTTCATTAGTGTTCGAGTAATCTTGGTCACCGACTTCAGAAATGCCATTTTGAGAAAAACGCGTTTAAAGTTTCAATTTCAGTTTACACGAAGAAAATATTTTTTTTTGTAAACTTACATAGAGTCATCTATTCCGGGCCCATACAGAAGTATGGGCCCGGATACTTATACTTCAAAAAAATGCAATAAAAAAAATCGTTTTTTTTTCAAAATCGCAAGTGGGGTTAACCCTCTTAAGCATCTTTTATAATTATTGTATCGACAAATATTTATAAATGTCGTCGATACAAAGCCTTGTGCACACCGCTGTTCGGAAAACGAAAAACTGCGGTGACCACTCCTGCTCGGAAACGAATTGTCCGGAATTAAAAAATGAATCACATTTAGTTTTTGCATAAAATTATTTAGTGTCTCGACGAAGGGTTTGACAAAATATGGATTTAAAAAAAGAATGGCGGAGTTCAAAGGGAAAATATTGATTTTCGGAAAAAAAGCTCTACTTTCGTTCATTAAAAAAAAACTATGGATCGAAAAAAAATTCTTCATTCAAGCACTGGTTTTAAACATGTAAAAGAAGCTTGTTAAATTTCAAGTTAATTGGTGCAGTGATTTTTGCGATATCGTGGTCACCGATTTTGAAAAACTCATTTTGAGAAAACGCCCACAACTCCCTCAATTTTGAACCGATGGACTTGAACTTTTCAAACAATATTTTTTAAATGTTACGTATTTTGAGAAATCGTCGAAAACCAAAAACCGATGTTTTCAAAAAATTTCAACCGATGCTCTGAATGCTCCCGCCAAGTTCGCGGCACGTCCTCGAAAACACCATTAGATGGAGATACAGTTATACGTGACAGCAAGTTTGCCAGTATCGTCGAGATACGAATGCCCGTAGCTGCGAAACGAGATTCGGACGTGACGGAGAGAATCCACAAGGCCAACATATACGTGGCAACTGCACAACGAGAAGAAAAGCGCAACAGAGAGGCAGGGGGGGCAGTCCCGTCGATGTATACAACGGTACGTCAAGTGCAACAATTTCGACCAAGAACCTCAAGCCCCTTCACCAGACTCGATTCGCAAAAGTTCCCCGCTGAAAAAAAAAATCCAGAGAAACTTATGGGGTCTTCTCAGTTGAAAAGGCTATTTTCATGATTTTTTTTAAGGTTTATATTATAAATATTGATATAAAAGTTGTTACACTTAATGAATGCACCTTCGAAATACATTTTAGAAAAATTAATTATTTAAGTCACTATTTATAGACGAAAAAGGTAGCTAAAAAAATTTCCTAAAAAAATTGTAGGTCTGCGCTGTTGATAAAATCTCGGAGATGGATTATCCGAAACGAAAAAATCAAACGGTATTAGATTCAGGATGAAAATGGCTATAGCGTATATCATGCGATTTTTTATATATGCAAAAACGACAAAACGGCGGACAATTTTCGAAAAAAAAACAACAAAAAAACGTGTTTTCACCGTTTTTTGTACAAAAAATAGTAAATATCAAAATTTAAAAAAAAACCTTTGATATGCGCTATAGCTATGGTTGTGAAGAATATGTGGTTAAAATTTTACAAGGATCGGTTCAGTAGTTTCGAAGATTTCATCAACAAGCCGTCGAAAAATGCGTTTGAAGTTTGTTCAAGTTACATAAATACATAAAACATTTTTTTATGTATTTCGAAAGTGTATTTATTAAATGTAACAACTTTCATATCAATATCTGTAATATAAGCCTATCAAAAAAAATCATGAAAATAGCCTGTTTACCCTTAACGTTTAAAATAGCCTTTTTTAACCCTAGAATAAAATAGCTGAACCTTTTTTACCTTTTTAACCCTTAACGTCCAGCGGAAAATTGGACAATTGCATTTTCGGTCCTCTTTTTTCTACGCGCGCAGTGCCTCGGGCATGTGATTCGTGAAAACATCATGGCGATTCGCGTGGAACGTCCCATAGTCAAGGGGCACTGGGCCCCAGGAACGTCACGATGTAAAATGCAATTCGGCTTGGCCCAGACACCGGCCACTGTTGTTTGCGTTCTGATTGAAGCATTGTACGGAGGTAAATTGACATCCGAACTATGGGGCGCGTGGTTATAGCTGCAGCCACCAGCGGGGGTTGGCAGGCCGAAGGGGTTGAAGCCTTTTGTCCCGAAGAGGCACGTATTTCTCGGTTGTGCGAAAGCAGCAAAACCGGTCCCCACACATACACGAGGGCTTGTGTTCCGCTGGCAGAGAGAGAGAGAGAGAGAGAGAGAGAGAGAGAGAGAGAGAGAGAGAGAGAGAGAGAGGGATGCAGAAAAGCCAAAGGCTCCAGAGGGAGGAGAGAAATACAGGAAGCTTTATACCTCGATGCGGAACAGAGAGAACAGCTATGTATCGCCAGTTTTCTTTGGGTTGCCTCCTCCATCCTTCTTTTCCTTCCCCTGTTCACTACCTCTCTCCTTCACCCCACATTCTTTTTCTACACTTTGCGATACGACCACGGGGTTGATAGGTTTATATATATACATATATATGTATATAGCCTGCAAGGCCTCCTTTCCAAGAGATCAAGGGTTATGCGTCTCGAGAATGATCAAGATGAAATTGCCCTACAGCCAAGAAGAAGCCGAGCGTGTTCATACTGCATACGAACAACGGAGACGACCCTTTTTTCTGCTGTCGACAGGATGAAGAATTTTCCAACTTCCTACGGATGTATCCCTTCGTGTACTTGTGTTATAGCCGAACACGAGCGTGAGGCTTGAGAGAGATTTCCAAAAAGTAAAGATATTCTAGTCTGCAAATCTCCCCTTATAGCGAATAAATAATTAATGGTTAGCTATTAACGCGCTTGGCGCACCTATCCGGTCAGTAGCAAAAGTGATAGGAGAAATGAAACGCTACTCAAGGTTCTTCAAGGACAAAAAATGATAGATATATATTTTTCAGAGGTAAAGGGAGATAAAGGGTTACAATTAACCCTTTAATTGTAACGTAAAAAAGACGAAAGCCCAGCACTTTTTATCGTAGAATATGAATTTTTTACTGAAGGGAGATAGTTGCATACGGAAAGTAACCCCAATAAAATGTTGCCCCTCAGCTCGCCCTAACCCTAAGAAATAGGGGTTGAAAACTTAAAAATCGCCGTATCTGGATAATTAAGTATTTGTGCCGCCTGCGACGTTGCCATGATTCAGTCTAATATTTTGTGCGCGTGATCTTCGGAAAAATTCGCTATCAAAAACATTAATAATTTTATAACCGTACTGTGAATCCTCATTTTCACGGTACCAAGGGTTCGTCCGATAATTAGTCCATACCTACTTTTTCAGCTCCGAGGTAACATTCACTTAGCAGGTATTAACAATGTACTGAAAAATGATCGGGAGTTTTCCATACGCGTAATGTAATTAGCCCACGAAATACGTCGAGTTGCAGATTTTTTTTTCTCAAAAAACGGTACTGCGGAAGGTATTCGAGCTGCACAGGATGATCAGCAAATAGGTTATAAAGGTCCAGAAAAAAGTTCAGCTCGGTGGTAACATGTTGACTTGACTGCACAACAACCTTAAAATAAAATAGAAATGGATTGGAGTTGCTGATGTTCGAATCTAAATTGTATACGATATTGATTAGCAAGAGCCACCAAAGACACTGGCCGAAAATGGATACTCGCGGTGATTTCAGCAGCGATACTTCCGAGTGCCAAGAGCTCAAGGGGATTTCCGTCGGCTCGCCGGGGAGGAAATTATCACTTGGAATCGCTTTTCCGAAAGGATATCTTGAAGGATGTGTGTGGGTGTTTCTTACCTTTTCCTTCCTGTACGACAACCGGTCGCTGTTACACCCGGCAAATAAAAGGAGTGGAAGAAAATGAAATTATCTTTCTCACGTACGGATAAGGTGTATAAACACGGAGAAAGTACGAGGATCGAGGGATTCGTTGGGGAGAAAGAAAAAGAGAGCAGTTGCGAGAAAAAAAGTACAGCGAGGGTAGAATGGGCGAATTCCTTGATTCCTTTCTCGGGTGACTTTTAACGTGCGTTCTCTCTGCAGAGCTTACAGATACGAGAGTCGGACGGGAGTGCTCCCTGAGGACGAACTACTATCATAACAACCTTTTTGTCGAATGCGCCGAGAATACGGTAGCGACCAGCAAATGCCCATTTACGACGAGAGATACACTTCGTTTCCGCCACGCGCTGGCACACGTACACGTTAACGGGGAGCTTCGTACCCAGCGAAGGACATCGGCCAAATTGAAACGCCCGAGTTCCCAACATCATTGGGATAATTATAATCAGGACCCGAGTCGAAAATTTCAGTCTATTTTGACTCTGCTCTTCACAGTGGGGGGAGATGAATGTAGTAAGCTATAGCTTCGAACTTAACGGAGACTTTGTCCTTGGAGTGCCATATTTCAGGTGTTTACATTTTATTTTTTTTTTAAGCAATCGAGTAAAGCTTTTTAAGTGCAGTTTTTTCTTGCTTTTATTCATGATATACAGAACGTTAAAAAAAATTTTTTTTTGAAAAAAAAAATAAAAATGGCGCCCGTTGCAGCTCCGCGAAAACAGGTCCTCAAATCGCGGGAGGTAAACGGCTGACATCACTGCCCCCTCTTTGTTGATCTGAAACACAAATTCAAAGCATATTATCAATCTGTGACCCTTTGGTCATGGAATGACGGAGGGGTTTTTCGTTTAGTACAAATTTCGAAAAATGGCGGCAATTTAAAAAAAAATCGAATAATCGCGTTTTTTTCGCATAAAAAGATAAATAATAAATGCAAAAATGTATCTATCGAAAAAACGATCCGTGATTCCGTGAAGGCATATTTTCTGAGTATGCTCTCCAAATTTCAGGTCGATATGTTAATTACAGCGGTCAGGAGAATGTCAGCCATTTTTAAAAACGTGTTTTCGAGAAAAACGCGTTTAAAGTTTTGTAATGTGTTTACACAAATGTGTTTATAATTACCGCTAATCGGCAATACCTGGTCCATAGAGGCATCCCTCCTCTTCTTCTAGCTGCTCATGTTGAGCCGCTAACATCTCTCGCAGCTTTCAAGGACAAAGCCTCCCTTAAGGGAAGGTTCTGCCTTGTTGGGCCAAAAAATGTTCGATTTTTCACCAATTTTTTATGCGAAAAGTATTAAACATAGAATGTTGATATTTGGTATGTTGACTAAGCGGTCTTTATTGAACATCAAAATATTTTTGAAAGTATGAAAAAACATGGTGGTAGGAGTGGGAGGAGCCACGTATGTCGGCGCGCGGGCGATGACATTCTTCGCTTGCGGAAGTCCCAAGTCTCGGACAGGTGATCTGAAGCAAAAGAATCAAACATATTTTTACTTTGTACAATATCGGGTATAAGTTAACCTAGATTCAAGAAGAAAAATTGAAAAATAAAAAAATAGCGAGCGATCGGAAGGAAGTTTGTTTCTTTTCCAAAAAATTTCGCAGTTTTCTGCTCACTATTTTTTTATTTTTCAATTTTTCTTTTTGATTCTAGGTCAACTTATACACAATATTCTACAAAGTAAAAATGTTTGATTTTTTTGCTTATTTTTTTGATTATTTTCATGTTCTATAAAGACCTCTTATTCAACATACCAAATATCAACATTCTATATTTAATACTTTTCGCATAAAAAATTGGTGAAAAATCGAACATTTTTGGCCCAACAAGGCACAAACCTTCCCGTAATGTAAAATGAACTCCTACTTGAGGGGGGAGATACCTTTATAGACAAGGCAAAAATTGCTGGTTATCCTAATTCTTTTTTAAATAAAGTTTTCTTTACCACTTTTGAAATTTAAGGTATGTTTTATTACTACTTTTGGCTGCTATATGGTTTTTTTTTATCTTCGATTGATCTTTAAAAATGGTGGTGGTATGACACGGTCTTCTAAACGGGTTGCGGTGGATGGTGTCAGGCGGCGTGACACCTAGCGTAGGCGTGATTAATCCGGAAAATACCAACGAAGATTTTTCTTCCATTAATACTCATACGCAGAATATGAACCAAGAAAAAGTGAGAAATGTTGAAAATCGATAAAATGGTACGTTTTGGAACAAAAAGAATGAAATTTCCGGAAACAAATGGCTACATTTGGCAATGAAAAAAATACTTTTCTTTTTTAACTTTCAAAAACAACTGGGATAATGCTTTAGACAATGAGGTTAGAAAGATTTGAATATGCAGTTTAGAAGACCGGACTATCAGGACTAAAACAGGCCCATTGCTCGATCACCCATTTTTCGTTCCGGATAAAAACCTTTCCAAAAAAGATAAAGGCAAGTCTTAAAAGTTTCCAGAGTTTACTAGATGATTCATGTTCTAAAATTCTGACCCCCCAATGCAACTTTCTCGACGTCATCACGAAACAATTTTTTCCGGCTTATCGGATTCGAGTATTGTCGACCCGAATCATTTTTTAATCGATTCCGGGAGTCGTGGCAATGGTATATATGTCTCGGAATTATGATTCATCAGTGCATGAGAAACGGGGCACGAGATATACGAAGAGCGCTGAAGGAGTGACGATTAATCCCGGATGGAATTTTCTTTTCACTCGCAGTGCTACGTAAAGGGGTGTCGAATGTTGAAAGAGGAAAAAGAAAACGTTAGAGGAGCAGAGGAGGGGCGAGGCAACGCACGCGAGTCTAAATATGCTAATACTTTTCTTTCACAGCGTTGGATCGTATTAAAAACGCATATATATCCCATTTAAAATAACAATTTGTATATGGTAAATGTGTATATCCGCATAATTTCCACGGTGTTACTTCGAGTGCCTCTCCCACAATCTCAATACTCTTTTCTTTTTTCCACACCCCGATCACTCCTTTGCCAGCCTCGATCGCACGGGCCGACAATAAGCCGAATGTTGGCGTCGTATGTCGTGACGAAACGCTAACAATGATGACGATATATCTCTCAGAGAGTATAATTGAATCTCCATTGTCAGATTCCCCTCCCCTGCCCACCATTTCTCTCCTTTCTTTCCCACTGTCGGCGAGAGGAAGAAAAAGAAAAAGCGGCGCGTGCATTGGCTCGACCATGAATCTCGTACAATTCTTTTGAGCAGAGTTGCAGGACAGCCAATTTCATCGGCTCGAGATACTTTTGCGAAGCGTCGGACGAGGACTGAAACGATTTTTGGCTGGTGAATTCTTGAGATATTTCATGGATTATTCCAGGGATGAGGAAAATGTAAAGGAAAAAATAATTTCGGATAAAAATCGACAGGTTTATTTCGATTTTTTCAGCAGACAAAAATCGGCAGGATCTTTTAGCACGAAAAAATCGGCAGGTTCTTTTAGCAGGAGGAAGTCAGCAAGTTTTTTTTATGAAGGAAGCAATCGGCAGGGTTTTGAAACAGGAAACAATCGGCAGGTTTTTCTAGCAGGAAACAATCGGCAGGTTTTTCTAGCAGGAAACAATCGGCAGGTTCTTTTAGCAGGAAAAAATCGGCGGGATTTTGAAGCAGGAAACAATCGGCAGGTTTTTCTAGCATTCAAAAATCGGCAGGTTTTTTAGCAGAAAACAATTGGCAGATTTTTGTAGCAGGAAACAATCGGCAGGTTCTGTTAACAGGAAAAAATCGGCAGGTTTTTTCAAGCAGGAAACAATCGGCAGGTTCGTTTAGCAGGAAAAAATCGGCAGGATTTTGAAGCAGGAAACAATCGGCAGGTTTTTCTAGCAATAAAAAATCGGCAGGTTTTTTAGCAGAAAACAATTGGCAGATTTTTGTAGCAGGAAACAATCGGCAGGTTTTTTTAGGCAGGAAACAATCGGCAGGTTTTTTAGCCGAAAATAATCGGCAGGTCTTTTCAGCAAGAAACAATCGGTGGTTTTTTTCAGACTTTTATAAAGCTGGTACAAATAAGCAGGATTTTGTCTGATTCGTTTGAAAGCGGAGAAAAATCGGCAGTTTTTGACGATTTTTTTAAAGCGAGAACAAACATGGGACGGTTAAAAAAATTAAAGCAGGGAAGGCAATCGGCAAGTTCTTCCTCGTTTTTTTTAATCACGAAGAAATCGCTTCCATTTTTCCCGATTTTTTTTTAGCAGAAAGAAAATCGGCAGGTTGTATTCAATTTTATAAAATAAAGAATCAGGACGCATCTTATTCCCTTCGTTCAAACACCTTCCGCTGTGATATGATTGATGAAAACAAAGTATTGTGGTGACTATCACCACCAGTGTTGTACAATCGTGATGGGAGGCGAAGAGGGCGTGCAAGCTACGCTCGAAATGACTCGAAGGATAGGTACACATTCGTTGGGTGGCTTCAGAAACCCGAGCTCCGTTACCCACCCATTCTCCGTGAATATATACGGAAATGACGTTGTTTGAAATACATATTCAAGATGTACGTGCGATAACGAACTGATATCAGTTACTATATAATCCGCATAATAATGCAGACACGGGGTTATTGCCCGTCGGTCTTCTTAGCCATCGTGCATACAGATTCAACATTACTGAGGAGGTCCGCCAAGGAACGAGGGCCGACCCATACCAACCCGGGAATCTCGCGTCACGTGACTCGAAGTTCCATTGCTGCATGTACGAATACAGACGCAGATGCATTCAACCTCAGACGTTTGTTTTGAGTGTCTTGTTCTATCAAATGATGAATGTGAATCACTCATTATGACCATCTCATGAGGCATTGTAATAATTCCGAAAGTTGAGATTTTCTGCACTACAGATTCTGTCGTTAAAAGTTGATGACCAGCTCCTAGGAAGATTTAACGATGATTAAGAATTCCGCCAGGGTTTTATGCCCCACAGATACAGAGATCTGTGATTGGAGGACGCAATTGAGAAAAGGACTGCAAAATTCTGAATAAATGTAACGAAAAAAACATCATCTTGGTGCGAATATCGCGGACAGTTTGGACCCTGAAACTGGTAATAACCCGAAGCGGGTTGGAGACAGAAGCAAAAGAGAGAGGGTTGGTGAAGATGATGCTCCAAACCTTGTGACGACATAGTGTTAAAGTGCTCGGTGGTTCAATGTTCCTCGCGCGAAGAGATGGTGGGAAAGAGAGACATGAGAGGGGGACCTAAGCCGTCGAGACCGGGATATACGGACTCGCTTTATTAAAGGCATTTAATTTGCGTCGCACTAGCTCAGTGACAGAGAAAAGCGGGCTGCGGGGTGTGTAATCAACGGACCCTGGTACCAGCTGGGCTCCGAAGCTTCCGAAGGGACACACTGAACGCGTGCGAGAGAGAGAGGGAGAGAGAGAGAGAGAGAGAGAGAGAGAGAGAGAGAGAGAGAGAGAGAAATGAAGGGACAGAGAGAAAGAGATCAGTGCTCTCTAGGCTATCCATTTTGGCATGAAAATGGAGTGCCTGAAACCGGGGATGTTTATTCCGCTCTCCCAATGCCTCACCCTCGCCGTATGTGGTGGCCCAGTTGGAACATTATTGCATAGTTCTCCTTCAAGCGACCGCAGCTACAGCAAAAATTCCAAATATGCCAGAGCTAAGGAAAACTGCGAAAAGTATAGGAAAATAGGGTAGAAGTGGGATGGTTGCCGTATGGGGATAGATGCCTCGATAGTAACCCGACATATTTAGAAACACGTATTGGCAAGTTTGATGCTATAATATGGAAAGTAGGGTCAGAGTGGGATCAGTGGCTCATTTTTTTTCAGAGATCTATAGCTGCCTAACCGTTCACACAATCTCAATGAAACCTTGACTAAACGTGAGGTGTGTTCAATGGCTTCATTTTGTTAAAAGACACTGAACGGCCTAACCCAATAGACCTTGAGATAATAACCATTTTTTAAAAATGGGATTTGATCCACTGTGTACTTGGGGGTGTACACAGTGAAACATGCCTAATTTCACAGTCAAACAAAATTTAAAATCGAGCAAAATTTGAAGAAAATTACCCTTATCCACTGTACAGTTGTAGGTAATGAAGTGCTTTTCTCTATACAATGGGGAGTATTGTACAGTAAACTATTGAAAAATTAATTTTAAAAAAGACAGCACATTATAAGATCTATCACAATTATTTATTGAATATTAATCAACAATGAGTACTTACCTAGTGAGGTAGTGCCAGTACCTAACTAAATCAGAACATGAAAATATTCATATTATGACTTACCTCTGTGTGGCTCGAAAAATTGAGCCACTTTGTACCGACCCTCTCTTTTTTCTAAAGCGGGTACTGGCAAATTTCTATTTTTGTTAGGTTAACAAACACAATGCTCAAATACCGTAATATAGCTGTATATTGCGGGAGAACAATGACTTCGAACATAACTGCGATACGTAAAGAAGCAAAAAAATATACAAACTCAGTTGGTTTTTCAGTCTTTGACACCACAAATAATATAAAATCACTTCTCACAACCGAATTGCGCGGGAGCGACTCACAGACAGGTTCAAACCTATTGGCATCCGAGGGCGGTTCTTATGTGAAAAAGACGCACATATAAACATGTCCACTGCTGAGAAACAGAAAAGGTTAAGTGAACCCACTGTTGCCCCTGTTCCCAGTTTGACCCTACTGGTCCGCCGCCCCTCAGTGTGAACGAGTCAGTGTGCCAATGCGTGTTTCTAAATATGTTAGGTTACTAACGAGGCATCCATCCCCCTACGGCAACTATCCCACTGTTACCCTAAATGTAGGATGCCTTCATCCTTGTTATTGGAAAATTGCATCAGAAAGAAACAACGTGTCCAATGTAATGACGTTGAAGACAGATGACGCAAGCCCTTTGCTGTTCGATAAAATCGAACTGGGCCCAATGATGTTTCTCAATAGCCGCTAGTGTTGTCCAATCTCTTACCTTACACCTTGCGTTAACCTTAAACCAGTCGAGAAAGTTTCCCTCTCGTCACGGTCAGTCATCATCAAGTTATCAGCTGATTACCGTTTGACAAGTTCTCTGTACTATTGGCCGTCCTGACGGGCGGCTTCTGATTATACTTTCATTTCCACATGTACCTCCTGGCCCGTCAAGTATTCTCGTATGAAGCAAGGTGGTAGTGCCTGGTTCGTCGGATTGCTGGTGAATTATGCACGTTTACTCGTGACAGGTGTCTAGGATCCGACAAAAATCATTGATGACTATGATAGGTGTATCATAGGAGTGACCTCTGCTCACCTTGTGGAATACGTTAGTGAATAATGAATCTTCTAGTAATTTGTGCAACGTTTTATGACTTACATTTGTCTTCAGTGGAACGGATTTATAACTGGGATAAAAAAATAGCTGTTCAGGCGAAGAGTTCTTTTTTCGTCCTCATAGTCCGAACAGGATTCCAATCTGGTAAAAGAATATTAAAACTATTGAGTTTTCGTAAATCGTAGGCTTCTCACCGGAGTTTCCAACAAATTTGCTGAACTCTACTTGGCTCAATCTCGGCCTAGTTATCTTTGTGAGGAATCTAGGCTTGATACGAAACGGACGAGACAGGACACGCCAGAATCTAATAAGACTCAATGTTTCGAATTCAAAAATTTAGCAGGTTGACATCAGGACGCAATTAGAGTATTGGCCCTTTTTGATAGCTCGAAACAAGGACGAAGGCGAGACCAGATCCAAAAGAACTGAAGCAGCACTTTGGAAGATGATTAGATCCAACAGAATCACATGGCAGTTTGCCTGTCGAGTCCCTCCATCTTCGTAGCTTCTGATTGTATTTTTCCCAGCGATTTTGGGTATTCGCCATTCCAATTCGACCATGAACAGGCTCCGGAGAAAAACCATCCACAAGTACAACCGGGGTGTGTTGAAGTATGAGTTCGGCTCACCTAGTGGAAAAATACGCGAGTTGTGTAATCGAACGGTTCGTTCGAGCGGAGTGTATACATTGAGCGATGAAGTTTGCCAAGATTGAATGTCTGGCGGCATCTCTTGTTCCTCATATACCTCCAGCCATTTCCGGTATCGGGAGGATATATTAGTCCGTGTAGGCAGCCAGAAGCAGAAGGAAAGGAGACTGCGGAGTCAGTCAGGCCAGGTGAAACGGTATGACGTGTTTCTTCGTCTCACTCCGGCAAACCATCAGCAGGTGCGGGATATATAGTTTATGTAGGCCAATCGATATCCCGCCTACGTTCAGTTCTGTGTACGCTGCCATTGTTTAAGCTTGCGATAGCGTGGACGATCTCGCGTCTCCCATTCCTCAGCTCATGCGGGGCCCAGCTGGGTTTCCTTCGATGCATCTTCTGCGGAGAAACCAGTGCAACCAGCTCTCTCTCTCTCTCTCTCTCTCTCTCTCTACGTGTCTTTCTGTCTTCATCTTTCCCTATCTCGTTTCAATCTATGAATACGCGCGTCAAAAGCATCGTGTCGAGCTGTCGCTTGCTCAGTCAAGCGGGAGCTTTGCCAGCATCCTTCTGTCCTTCACCATTTGTGAAAGAGAGAGAGGGGACGAGAGAGAGAGATATATATGGGGCAATACCGGCAGCTCTCTAATTAAGCGTCGAGCTTGGCGAGAGAAACCCTATTCGATCGTTCGTGCTGATGGGAACGCCAGTCCGAATAGGGAGAGGAACTCACGTGATGCGTTTTCCGCTTTTTTTCTCATCTCTCTCTCGGAACTCTTCGTTGGTCATTTTTTTCTGTATTTGTTCTTCTTCTTCTTCTTGATCCAGTCAATTTTGTTATTTTCTACGTTTTTCCTCTCGGTCTTCACAAACTTCCGCTCGTTTTAATTTCCTCATGCTTCTTCAAATTACGTTTCTCGCTGTTTTTTTTCGTTCCCAGCGGATCGTTGATTTTTCAAAAGACACGGGAGAAGAATTGACGACACTCGATGCTGATGGCCACGGGAGCGGGCGCCCTCGTCACCTTCGATTTATCGGGTAGTTCGATGGTGAAATGCGCGATGGCTCGCAAGGTCTTTCAATTATTTGTCATCCAGATGATCGCGGAATGATTCATTTTTAAGGGGTCCTCTTACTTTAGACGCTAAAAAAGGCTATTTTCATGAATTTTTTTATAGGTTTATATTATAGATATTGATATAAAAGTTGTTACACTTAATAAATACACTTTCGAAATACATTTAAAACATTTATATATTTAGGTCATTATGTATAGACAAAAATGGTAGTTAAAAAATGTCCCAAAAAAATGATTGGTCTGCGCTGTTGATGAAATCTCGGAGATGGATCATCCGAAACAAAGAAATTATCGGTTTTAGATCCAGTATGTTAATAGCTATAGCGGAAAATAACAAAATGGCGGACATTTTGCGAAAAAAACGTGTTTTTTCACCGTTTTTGGCAAAAAAATAGTAAACATCAACATTTAAAAAAATTCTTTATGTACGCTATAGCTATAGTTGTAAAGAATATATGGTTAACATTTCATAAGGATCGGTTCAATAGTTTCGAAAATTTTATCAACAAGCCGTCCAAAAACTTTGTTTCGAGAAAAACGCGTTTAAAGTTTATTTGGGTTACAAAAGTCCATTGAAAAAACAATTCTGTATTTCGAACGTGTATTTATTAAGTGTAACCACTTTTATATCAATATCTATAATATAAAACCTAAAAAAAAATCATAAATATAGCCTTTTTGGCGTCTAAATTGAGAAGACCCCTTAATTCTTTCCATTCAATTTCTTAAAACACTCTCGAGACATGTTAATAATCGTTTTATGACACGGGTGTCACAAATTTGGTGAATCAAGCTGCATTTTGATTAAGTTTCACCTTGATAAATAATTTTTTTAAAAGCAAACTCTGGACCACCACGTCTGGTGGAACTCCCGACAAAGGGATGCTGAGAAATGAACAAACAGAGGGCGGCTATTTGGGTCTGAGATGCTCCGGAGCGTGACTCAAGTGATGAACTGCCACGAAGGAAAAACATCATCGACAGGTGCTGTTTTTGCGGTAATTTAACACGGGTCTGGAATCTCTCGTGTATCTCCCTTCGTCACGATTTTTTTTTCGTTCTCGCATCCCTTTGCTTTCCCATCAGGGCTTCTCGTTTGGGAAAGAGAAATTCCCGCAAGGCCCTTCGCACAGTCATCGCGAAAATTCACCCTCATCTGCGAGCCTCGAATTAGGAAACCCTCGCTGAAGCGACCGTCATGCCTTATCTGCGTCATTGGAAAAATAGTTTTTTACATTGGTGTATTAATCGTGTAATTTGTGCATGATCGTTTGATAGAATTGCATCTAATCTAAAACCTCAAGTCTAATTGGAAACAAAAAAATTTATTTAATTTCCACTAATTTTATTTTACTTCCAGTAATGTTATTTCATTTTCAATAATTTTATTTTATTTCCAGTCATTTTCTTTCATTTTCAGTAATTTAATTTTATTTCCAGTGAATTTACTTCCTTCCCCGTAATTTAATTTAATTTTCACAAGTTTCATTTGATTTCCACAACTTTCGCGTGATTACCATCAATTTTATTTCTGGTTCATCAATCGTGTAATTTCCGTACGATCGTATGATAGAATTGTATACCTTATTAGTATAATTGGAATATAAGTATAATTGGAAACAAACAATTTTAATTAACTTCCAGTAATTTTATTTCATTCCCCGTAATTTCATTTTATTTCCAATAATTTTATTTACTTGCTAGTAATATCATTTAATTTCCAGTACTTTTATCTCGTTTCCACAACTTTCCCTTGGTTACCACTAACTTCGTTTAACTTCCACAAATTATATTTGAGCTCCACAATTTTTATTCACGCGAATAACTGCTGGAAACAATGCCCTGACGGAATTCGAGGTGAATTAGTGTCATAGAGACACACCTTTTTCCGATATTCTGTCACTCGAGTCTCTTTTCACGCACAAAATCTTTCCCCTCACCTCGTCTTTTACTATAGAGTTTGCACTGTGAAACAATCGTCGTACAGTGCAGGAAAAAAAGGTGCGTATAATAAAATTTACCCATTCTTTGCTCACTTGACACTCTTCCCCTCGGTGATCTTTTTTTCATTCGTTCTTTACTGCCGAGGCTCTCCCGTGGTTGAGTCCGTATTTCTCCTCGACGCATTTCCATTCTGGCCTACATACGCCAGAAGGGTAGCTCGCAGGCTCCAACCCACTTTGTCACCCGTGTGCATTTAATTCGCAGCTTTTACCGGAACAAACGAAGCAGCGGTGCGCGCTGAAAGAGATTTTCTTTTTACACATGCCCTGTAACATTGTTCGCGGCACGGCGAGATGACTTTACCGATGTGCAGCTTTTAACCGAATCTTTTTGACTCGCAATATTTTTTTACGGTTCGTCGACTTTGGGACCTATCCACGATTTTATCAGCCGAGTTGCGATAGATTTTCGTTTTCCGGCGCCCGCGACCAGCCGAGTATAGACCGGGCGAAAACAAATTCGCGATTAATCACTGGCGGCATCAGTAATGAAAAAACAATTAATGAATTCGAGCGTAAATGGCTGAAACGAGCCCTTTCCAATGCTATTTGAACCTAAAACGGAATGAGCATTTGGTCTTGTTGGACTTGACCTTATTCCTACGGAGTACTGCGTTTTGGGTGATCGGAAACCAATTTCGCATTTTCGAGTCTCAATTTTTACCTACCAGAAAATGTCTATTTACGCTTTTGACCTTATCGAGTTTTATCAGTGTTTTTTGGTATCGTTTCGTGATGTTACTGCTCTTTACGGTCTCTTACGATCCATTTTTGTTCACTTGTAGTCTATGACAGCTCGGTAGGCAGCCTGTAAGCTACGATGCGGCGATCACCCATCCAAGTATTCCCCAAGTCGTTGCTGTTTACCACAAAAGATCGTGGCAGCTGCCCCGCACAGCTTATCAATAATAACAATGAAAACAAAACATCAATAATAATAATACAAGAGCGGATCAATAAAAATTGAAAAGCTGCTACTTATTTTTGGACCCGCGTAGCCAACTCAATAATATTGAGATGTGCATCTTTGGAATGCAATAAAAATCAATTTTTTTCAACCTGCTCAAATCTCTTTCAGCGATTCTCTACGCCAATCCCTCGGCCATTTCTTAAGTTACAAACATCTGCGAAATAGTATTCGATACAATGATAACAATGACAAAATCTAAATAAGAATGTACGTTGGCTTCCAACGATCCAAACTTTAACATCATACAATTCATGATTCCCCTTAACGGACACTCCAGCAGAATGATTGAAACACCCACTCATCCCGGTGCCAATGATCCTCAATCATTTCACAACTCCCGTTCGTTCCTAATACTGCCCATGTGATTTTGCCCGATGCACGCATCGGCCACGTAGAGGCGTCTTCGGCTTCGTGTTTGCCACCCGGCGACGATGTACTCGCACACACTTCCGCAAAACGATAACGTTCTCGTGCAAACGTCGAAACTCTCCTCGCATGAAGTCCCAGCGATGTTTCCGAGATATACCGTGGCGTCAGTAGCATCGTTCTCGTCATCGTATCCGCTGGAAACTAGGATCTACGATTGGTGGACGAAATCGTGAGATCTGTCCTGATGACATGCCAGCTGATTCTCAAATTTACACTTGGGGCGAGTCGAACACTGAATCAACAAGCCCTCGATATTACAACTAGGCATTACCCTGTTGGACCATCAAGCCCCAACGAGAGGAATTGTAAGGACGTGGGACTGGCCAGGCTTGCATAAAGAGAGAGTGAGAGAGAGAGAGAGAGAGAGAGAGAGAGAGAGAGAGAGCCAGAGAGAGAGAGAGAGAGAGGAGTATGGTTACGAGTGTCCTATACATGTACATAATTAGGTGTACGCAGAGACACAGCCAGGGGAATAATGCTAGACACGGTTGAAGCGAGAGTGAACGGGGTTGCCATATAATCGAGACGGACCATGTCCATGTGATCCGTCGAACTTACAAATAACACAGTCTCTACTGAACATGTACAATCCTCCATTCTACTCCATACATGTGTGCGTGGGTGTATACGTATGTATCACCAATGCTCAATAGAATCACTTGGGTACACACTGCAAAGTTGATTTAACTCAGGTTGTTTGCGGATTGTTAATTTGAAATGAGTGAAGACACGTAGTTTGTAAAAGCTTGTGTTCATTTGCTTGCATCTGCAAACATCAACGACACGTTACGAAAATTGGGATAAAAATGAGTTATTGCTACGATTTTTGTAATCAGTGAAATGGGCGGAAGCACACGAACAGGATTGCTGAACAAATTGACATTCCAAAGGGCCAGTCTTTGATGCAACCTGCTTTTCTTCCCTCTTGTTCGTGGAAATGAAAAATGTCGGGTGACAAGTTATTGATTTATGCTGGTGGGATTGCTTTGGCGTCAATTAATTACCTTTTCCATTTTGTCGCTGACTCTGTGAATATATTGGCCTTTCTATCGCTGTATCTCTCTTTCTGTCTCTCCTATGAGCATTGCTCCAAAAAGAGGGGTTTTGCCTTTCAACGTCTCAACCACGACGTTTTCCTCGGGATATAGTATACAATGTTCAGTAGCTAGTTACCTAGTTGGGTCTCTCAAACCAACTGAAGAGAGCCAGGCACCCAACCAGTTCCAAGACTTCGCGCGTTGCCGAGGCAATTATCCTTCAGGCAGTTTTCCACTTAGTTGCCTCACTTCTTTTTTGCTCTCTATGCCGACTCGCGCCACTCGCGTTTTCTTTTCACTTACCCATGACGACCCCCGTCTCTCCCTCTCTCGCTCTATCTCTCTTTCAATCCTCTCTCACCCTCCCCGAGTTTCCTCCGTTGTACCCCAATTTCGGCTGATCACTGCAGGACTAGTCACAGAAGTAAACTGCGCAAGGTCGATAGGCAGTGGTGGACGATGTTATGCGTAACGCGAAATCACAATAAATCCTAATGAGAAGCATCATCCAATGAGCCAAAGGTCATCATATTCACGGATATCAAATGGCACCTGCATGCTTTGTTGATGACTACCTACTTGGGTTTTCATCTTCTTGAAAGTATTTCAACAAATGGAGGCTTAATGAATTGGAGAATTGATCCTTGCGAAAGAATCCATTGTTTCGTGCACTTTGCAAGGGGTGCGCACATCTGTGGTTTTTCCCTGGCAACTCCCGAAGTCTATTGATCCCAGAAGGCATATATTTTAAAACAGTTGGCGAGAGGGAGTGAGAGTGGTAAGTGCGAAGTGTTTGCAACTCTTCGTCAAAGCCTGCATTAGAATCGTGGAAAGTAGGAATAAGCTTCGAGCTAGGATGTGTGCCCGCGTAACATTATGTGGAGAGCACATAGTATATAGTGATAAGGGTACCAGGCGGTTAACGACAAACTTAAACTTTCTTTTGCACCCAAGAACCGTGGTGTCGTGTTTGGAGGGACAAGCAACTTCTTCGCTTTGTCCCTTTTCATCCTCTTTCTTTTTCTCGTTTTCTCCTCCTGTCATTTGGCTCAGGTTCCACTCCGCGCTGGTTGAACGGTAAACCGCAACACCGAACAAGTGCAAAGTTACGTTGAACATTTAAACAAGGACGAGAGTCGGTAACGAAGACGAGAACAATGACTTTCTTCAAGATTTTCTCTTCGCAGAAAAGACGAGTCTTCCTCGTCAGTTACGACTTGTTCCCGATTAGCCGTTGTGGATCTCGCGCAGCTCGATGCGCTTGGAATAAACAGCCTAGAAGTTTTCGGTTTCTCTTTTTCTGCTTAGACTCGCAGGTTGATCTTTTTTCCTCGTCCGCATTTTCATGGACTTGCGCGGAAAAGAACTTCCTTCAGTATTGGCTACTGCATTGAAGAAAGTGTACGAGGAAGAAGGCACTGTTGGACACGAAGCGATAGGAAGATAGCAGGATACTTCTCAATGACGGAGAACAGGCTGCTTTTTCATTTTGTATGCCTTTCTTTGACCCTGTTCACGCCTTCCGGTTTCTCCGTCTGTCTCAACGCGGCTACCCGAGGCTAATTGAATCCATTGAAAAAACTTCTTCGGTTTTTTTCCACCTCCGTAAGCTTTCAATAGAATATTCCAAAGTTGAAGAATTCATCAACTGAAAGCAAAATGAGTAGAAGGATGTGGCTCTTTCAACTCTGGGAGACAATCAACCCCCGATGCTGGTTTCCCTTTTCTCTGTCTCACAATCGGAACTCCCGGCAGTCAAACCTCTCTCGGGACCCTTCGAAGGTCTGCCATCGATATCTGGGTTCTTTTTCCTGCGGCAACTCGATCGCAACGCTGTGCTGCGCTTAGTACAATATGCCTCGATCACTCTTCACCCCCATTCACAAGGCATTAATTACCAACGCTTGCCAAACTTCTCTGCATTTTCCGTGCCGGAAAGTATCCGTATTGTTTTTTTTCCGGAACGTGATACGAGTTGACGACAAGCGGTGACGACGAATATTCAGCCATTACCATTACAAATTGGATGGGAAAAAAACTTTCAACGCCACTTGCTACATCTAGATTACTGTGACGGAATCGCGCGAAGCAGAGAAATTAGAGTGAAGTCATCATTATGCAACAGCCAACATCGTGCTTCTCTTCTACGACGATGTTTTACGCAGTTTCCCAACCGTGCACCGCTGACTCTTAAACTATGCCAGAAGTGAACTGCCAGAAGTGACGGTGGATTGGAATAGTGGGACTTTGTTAGGTCGCCGATGAGCATGGCAATTAGGCTAGATTGAAGGTGGTGAGGCAAGGTGAAGATTAATGGACAACTCCTTCAACAAGCAGGAAAATACTTTTCAATTCCAAGTTACCATTCGCTTATAAACGAATATCTGCAAGATTTCGCTCATCGCGTCATTTCTATTGATTCCTCCACCAATCAAGAAAAAACGGTATGAGCTGATTCTCTTTGATCCCCTAGTTCAAAGTATTGCAACAGTACAGTGTCTGGTTGATCATCAGCTTGGGAGTATTCACTGGAGCAGCAAGAGACAACGAGGTAAATGTACAATTATGATCGTTAACTGCAGCGAGATGATCGCTGGTGCGAAAAGGGACCCCGCAGGTAGGAGCGGTGTAGAAACTCGTAAGCCGTCCTTAACAACCCCCGGGATCCTGAAACCTCTCTCGTAAAACAATGACGGCCGTGCCAGGTAGAGCTGGCAATTTCTCGCCGGGATGAGATCATGTCCCACTCGGGTTGGATAGAGCGAGGTGTCAATTATCTTGAGCATCAACGATCAGAGGACACCAGTCACCTTTTTGCTAATAAGCATATCCTTTTTCTCCTCCACTGTAACAATATCGAGATTGAAAGTCTTCACCCTTGTAGGCCAACTCTTCAAGAATTGTGTAGCAGTCTTCGGAAGCAACGTTGACTCAGCGATTTAACGAGTTCGAAAAACGTGAAGTTTCCACTCGTACAATCTACCAGTTCCCCATCCTCGATATGTGAATGTCATGCATAAATGCATCCTCGCCTGTAGTTGCACGAAGCAATTCGAGAGCAATCGACGTGATCGGGGTTCGCTGGCGGGCTCTTAAGAGCTTCAGGACTAACCTGCTTCCCGGCATCTCTCGTCTTCATCTCCAACGATTCTGCGCCAACCTGTGAGCCGCGTCCAACTAGGACAAAATTTGTCCCGAGGGATACACTCTTACCAGTCGTGCGCTGGCAACTTTATCCAACGGGAGACCTTTCTCTGCCTCACTCGTTCACTGTTCCATCGCTTCATCCCTTCGCATCTTTGGCAGACAGTAGACCTTCTCACACTGCCACCTCATCCCTTGCTCTCCACTCTCGCGATCAACTTTCCTACGTGGATTCTCTCTGACCTGTCGCCCACGCCGGTTTTACGGCACGATCTCTATCGTACTGGCTGGACCCACTTTTTGACCACTTCGCCACCCCAATCTTCATCGCCGCTTATCTTCGATTCTCCTTCTCCTCAGGACTATCCCCGAACTCCAATGATGGAGTTGGAGCTGACGATCGCTGATCCGATTCTCTTCTTGCTAACTCGAAAACACATATTCGCTCAGGGGATTGAATCATTGCCGCAAGACAATGAAAGGATCAATACGAATGGGGAAGGATTGCCCACTTGAAGGGTCCGCACGAATGGGGAATGATGTCCATTTGACGTTAACGAAATGTTGGGCCGACTCGGTCAAAGTGGCGAATCACTGTTTCTCATCCGAGACAACCCTCCATTTACATCAGGTCCCTCGGACTCTCCTGGGCAAAAAGAGCTCGGCTACCATTTGGCACTTTCCTCAAACGTACAACGGTTGCAGTTACTACTCGCGAAGTTGAACGAAGCTGCGAAATACTAAGCGGCATTTGGCAAGCCAAAGCTAGTCGCATTCCTCCCCATTCCCTGAAACTCAAACCCCATCGCACTACACTCCAAGAGTGACGTTTCCCACTCCATCTCCTATCGCCACACGAGAGCTGAGGGAATGCCAATATTTTATTTGTGCCACGTAGCGAAGGGGGCAAGGGCCGAAAGGGAAAAGCATCAGTGTTCCCAGTGGGGAATCGGAGCGCGCTCTGCGTCTCTCGATTTCTCTTTATCGATTCGTTGGAACTTAATACGCCCTGAGGATACCTCCCGTTTCTCCAGCCCGTCTAGCTTTCCCCTCTACGACTGTTTGACGTTATTTACACACCGCGATGTTTTGAGGGAATGACGCGATATGATTCGTTTCGTCATCTGGAACGAGATTGATAAGGAACCTTGTGGCGTTAGATCTATGCGGCTCACTGAATAGTCCAGTACAAGAGACGAAAACCCAGCACTTTTTAGCGAAGAATATGAATTGTTGGCTGAAGGTAGATGATTACATACTGAAAGTAACCTCAATAAAAAGATGCCCCTCAACTCCCCCAACCCTAAGAAATGGGGGTTGAAAAATTAAAAATCGCCGTACTTCGATAATTAATAGCCCGATCAAAAAAAGTTTCAAACAAAAGTTGTTTGGAATAATAAAATTCGTATAAAGTTATCTGCCGTCCAACCCTCTATCTTTGAAAATAGCGGCACAAAAACGATTCGAACATTCGGGGTTGATGCGTGTGCGAGCGGAGTAGACATATTCCTGCGTCCTTGTCCTTCTCCGTCTAAGTCCTTCATCGGGCTATTGTTATCGAGATACGGCGATTTTTAAGTTTTCAACCCCTATTTCTTAGGGTTGGGGCTAGTTGAGGGGCAACATTTTATTGGCGTTACTTTCACTATGCAACCATCTACCCTCAGTCAAAAATTCATATTCTACCCTAAAAAGTGCTGGGTTTTTGTCTCTTTTACTGGACCAGAAAAGTCAGACATTTTGGGATTTTTTTAGAGGACTAAAAAAGCAATCAAAATGAGGTTTGAAGGGTTTATTTTACATGTTTTAACGTATATAAAAAAAAACAAATAGGGGCTCATTCTTAGCTACACTAACGAGGTACCTCACTTAAGGGTCCTCCTTCGATCTTGTTGAAACTTATATATGTGATACAGGATTGAAAACTATCGGATACGTATTTTTTTATCACCGTAAGAACGGTTTCAAGTGGGGAAACCACCCCTCAAAGAAAGGTGTGTCGATCGGTGATTTTGCAGTTTCACCCACAAGCAGTCCGATCTGGACCATACAAAAACCAAAATTATTCCAATGTAATACGATGAAAAATCCGTTATAGAAGTAGTGAAAAAAAAATATTTGAATTTTTTGCGTGGAATTCCTTTTGTATATCATTCTTGTGGTGTTTATTCATAATTTGAGCCAATGAAAAAATGCATATCATTATTTTTTACGCAGAGGTAACGACTTAAGGCCTTAGGCCACTCTAGGATTATCAAAAAATCGATTTTTTTTTGTTAAATAGGTACCTTGGTACCTATAAAATTATATTCCAAAATATTATGGATGTGAAAAATCTCTAACTAACTTTCAACTAACTTTAGACGCGTTTATCTCAAAACTACATTTTTCAAGTCGGCCGGATTGATAACTCAAACAAATTTTAACCTTAACATTTTTTTTTAATCATTTGAAATGTTAACTGGACATTCTCTAAGTCACTACGTAGGATTTTTCCATTATATTGCATGGTTCCTTTTTTATAAACAAATTTCTGACGATTTTCTCATGGCATTTTATACTTTTTGGTTTAGAAACGCGCCATTTTGACGAAAAACAATATATAAAAAAAATGCTACGTACTTCTATAGCTATTCTTATATATAATCGAAAAAGCTCTAGTGTCTCATCATTACTCAAAAATTATAGGAGCTGTTGGTCCGGCCGTTGAACTTCCAGAAACAAAGGTGTCATCGGAAAAATGCTGCACAGTCGCCATTTGGACATGCATCGCTGTGAAACAATAATTTTGTATAGCCAATTATGTGTATAATGAAACCCCCCTTTTGTAATTTCGATATATTTTATAGTTTCACTGGAAAAAATCACAAAATATACCCTTTTCGGCCTCAAGAGCTGCCTAAGGCGTTAAGGGGCTTTCTCACTTTCGACTTCAGACGCTAAAAAAGGCTATTTTCATGAATTTTTTTGATACTTTTATACGATAGATATTGATATAAAAGTTGTTACACTTAATAAATTCACTTTCAAAATACATTTAAAAAATGTAGGTATTTATGTAACCCAAAAAAACTTTAAACGCGTTTTTCTCGAAACAACGTTTTTCGACGGCTTGTTGATAAAATTTTCGAAACTACTGAACCGATCCTTAGGAAATTTTAACCATATATTCTTTACAACTTTAGTTACAGCGCATATCAAGATTTAAAAAAAATTGATATTTACTTTCTTTTTGCCAAAACGTGTGAAAAACACGTTTAATTTTTTTTTTTTTTTTTTTAAAATGTCCACCAATTTGTTATTTTTGTATATATCAAAAATCGTATGATATGCGCTACAGCCATTAACATGCTAAATCTACAACCGTTTGATTTTTTTGTTTCGGATGATTGATCTCCGAGATTTCATGAACAGCGTAGACCTACAATTTTTTTAGGACATTTTTTTAACTGCCTCGTCTATAAGAAGTGACTTAAATAAATGATTTTTTTTTAAATGTATTTCGATAGTGTATTTATTGAGGGTAGTAAACGGCGTAGAAAAACAGGTACCTGAGTAAACGGCGAGAAAAACAGGTAAACTTCGGGAATTTTTATCTCAAAAACTAATGTTTCGATTGGATCCGGGTTTTTGTTTATTGAAAATATGTACATTGAGGTATGTTTAGGAATTTTCTAAAATAAATTCGTTGACGGGAAGCGATTCAGACGCGATTATCTCGAAACATAGTTTTCAAAGTCGGTGCCAGATGTATCTCGAAAACGACTTGTCCGATTTTGTTCAAATTTGGATACAATATTCTTCGATAGTTTTTCTCGTTTGCCACGTAAGGGTTTTTCATTTGATTGAACCATTGCGATTTTATGCAATATGTATGCAATCCAAAATCGTCGTAAATTTCGAACGAAAAACGAATGGTAAATTAAAACGGTCACAGTTCCGTAAAAAATGAAAATTTCAAAAAAATCCTACGTGGCGAACGAGAAAAACTATCGAAAAATATTGTATCCAAATTTGGACAAAATCGGACAAGCCGTTTTCGAGATACATCAGGCATCGACTTTGAAAAGTATATTTTGAGATAATCGCGTTTGCATCGCTTCCCGTCAACGAATTTATTTTTAAAAAATCCTAAACCTACCTCAATGTACATATATTCCAATAAAAAAACCCGGATCCAATCGAAATATTAGTTTTTGAGATAAAAATTCCCGAAGTTTACCTGTTTTTCTCGCCGTTCACTCAAGTACCTCCCCTTAAGTACAACTTCCATATCAATATCTATAACATAAACGTATCAAAAAATGCATGAAAATAGCCTTTTTTAGCGTCTAAAGTGAGAAGACCCCTTAAGCCCCTAATTCCATTCACTGCAATGCACTACGAAATTCCACGCCTCAAACAATTAATCCGTGTTAATTGAGAAAACCGGAGGCTTGCTCATTTCTGTGAACTGCTTATTTAATTCCCGTTTAGATTACAGGCAAATGGCATTATGAGCAAGGTCAAAATATGCCCGAGCAGATTCATTTGGAGTTCCGCGATGCAGCAGTGTCAGACGAATACCGAGCTGGAGGTGTCTCTACTGCGCGTGCAAGCGCGAGTTACATTCATTACCTCCTATCGATATTTTCTTCTTGCCGATAGTGTTGAGCTGATTCGAGCCTCGGCCAATACTCGGATGGGTGACCGCTCAGCCACGCATTTGCTTGCGCCTCGACTACCAAACATGTCGAGAGTTTTACTGAGTTTCCAGTTATGGCAATTGAAACTCCGCGAAAATAACCACGTTTATCGACACGGGTTTCGCGCAGTTTCCCTGTGCCCTCGTGCGAATGTGATACAGCAGTGCGCTAGGAAACGAGGGGCGTTCTGAATGGCACTCCGAAGAACTTGGAGCAGTAAGGCGACGAGGGGTGAACGCCGAAAGGTTTGGAATCGTGAGAGCCTGGAAAGGCAAATGGAGGAACATTGAGGGAAAAAAGTAGTGCGCTGCCTTTTTCAATGTTCGTTGGCAGTTTGTAAGGCAAAATGAGGAATAATGGGCGCGCTTTCTCGGAAAGATACTAAACGAAGTACTGAAAAATTTAGTACCGCGTGAACACAGACTACGTGACTGGTAATGACGGAAATGAAGTTTATCGACATTGGATTGCCACCCAAGTTGCTCTATTCGCTCGCATATTCACGTCCGGTATGAGACACGAACAACGACTTTCGTTCATAAAAATGTCTCAGTTCGATACTCTCCGCGGTACATTATTCGTGATGACAGGAGAATCCTTGTAACTCCGTTTCTTTTTTCCTTTCGTGGGAACCTCCACCGACAGATCCATGCGGATGTGACATCAACGGTGTATCGTTTTCCCTCGAGAGGCGGAATCCTTTTCACCGTGTTTCTGCCTCGAATTCCGTGTCGTAAACGTCCCAACAAGACCCAATCGATTTTAAATTCAAATCTTGACGATTTCGAAAGTTCGACGTAACCTTCGATGCTCGGGAAATATACGAATGCCTACTTTGCCTACAACGTTACTTTACATTCGACGTAGAACAGCGGGAAGAGTAATTCATGCCGGCATGCCGGGATAAATCCTCGTGAAACTTATTTAACAGAATTTAAACGAAATCTCAGTTTCACGCGGAATTTTATTATGGAAATTCGTATCGATCGATTTGTTTTCTACCCGCATCAAATACACGACCGCGAACGTTTGATGTTTATTTTTTTTCATAGCGGTACCAAAAGATATATACTGCTGAGGGACTTGTCGCGATTGAAGAAAGTGTACGGTGAAAATTACTCTGTTCACCTGCCCGCGGACGATTTTTTATCGAAGTAAAACGGAGACGAAAAGATCACTCGGAAAGGGCTGAGGCACTTTTTGAAGAAAATCTTTGAAGAAAAGAAATATATTGTTTTTTTTATTGATCTAAATTATGTATGAACATCGTGAAAATAATATGCAATATATATTTTAGGTGGAAAACATTTTTTAAGACGTGTAGAAAAATGGGTTTAAAATTTTAACCGCGTTTTTCGTAAAACCATGTTTCGAAAATCGGGCGCACTCGTAGCTCCCGGATTTTTCGACCTATTCACGGAAAATCTCAACTGTAGCTTCTTGTATTGATTTTCTATCGGAGTATACACGATTTGTAGAATCGATCAATGATTACGATTTTATAAACAAATTAAAAACGTTTTATTATGCGAAAACGTGACTTTTTTTAATGGTGCCAAATTTGCAAAAGTCAATATTTTGTAATAATTGTGTGTCCGCTACCAAAACTCACGTAGATTACGAAACAAATTATTTTTCGTTCTGGGTGCTCATGTGCGCCTCCAACGAGTCCGCCCGTGTAGGGCCTCAAAAAAAATGCGTTGACTTTCCACCGGCCGCTGGGTCGCCATTTTGCATTTTTTTGGAAATAAAAAAATTGATTTAATTATCTGCGGATGTGTAAAATAAACCCTCCAAACCTCGTGTTGATTGCTTTGTTAGTATTTCCCAAAAAAGCCTTGTTTTTCGACCATCCAAAGGTATATAAGGCTTTGAGGGGTTACGTGGGTTTCGAAGTAAAAAAAAAATTCTCTATTTAAAAAAAATTTAATATATTAATTATTTTATTCAAAATGTTAAGCACATAAAGGAGCAACATTCAGACAATATTAAAAAAACAATTCGTTCAATAATTTGGGAAATTCAGCCGGTGGGACCTGGTTTCCGGAGAACCTTAAAAAAAGTGTCCACTCGGTGGTCGGGATAAATCATGATAGCTTTATCTGAAATTGAAAAACCAATTTTTTTCTGTTAGCAGATAAGTATAGCGCGTAATTGAACGAAGGATTTAGAAGAAAATTGAAATTTGAATTTTTGGCAGAGTTGTATGCAAAATAGTTCAATTTTTGGTACAATTTACACTACGTATAGCTTTGTAAAATTAGTTGTAATCTAAAAAAAAAACCTTCGTTCAATCACTAGTCAATGCTATTTTGAAGAAGTGTGCAAAGTTTCAATACAATCGGTGCATTAGTTTTCGAGAAATCCTGTCCACCGACTTCAAAAATAGTGTTTGAGTAAAATGCGATTAAAGCTCTAAGTAGAAATAAAACGAAGAATTTTTTTTATTACATAGAATTGTCGATTCCAGCTCCATAAAGCAAAGATCCTGCTGCAGCTGCGATATCCAGAGCATCCTTTCGTTCCTGCCTCGATTTTTTGAATTTTTTAAACCCAGGTAGCCCCTTAAAATTAACATGAAAACAGACGTGGGCGAGGCAGTCACCTGGGAGGATAAAAAAAGTGGGGGGTGACGAGGCCACTCTTGTCACCGGAATTATCGGGGAATTAGCTCGACGACCTAGCTAGGACTTAACGACTCTTCTCGGTGTCCAAGTTCGAGCGGAAGTTTCTACTCAATTTACGACTTTCCGAAGTCCGGAGGACTTTTGGGGCTCTTTGCCTTTTCCTTCCTCATTGTTTTTTTTTCTTCTTTTTCACATAATTCATAGACTCGTTGCCGATAATTTCCCTGTTCTTTGACGTTACATCGCTCCTTTTAGAACCTTCGATTTTGTCGGGTTTTTTTGCTCTTCTTTAGACCACCATATTATTCTTTGCGATTTATAGTTCGCGGGGGCGAACAAGCGGATCCTGAAGTCTTTATTAAAACTCGGTCCACTCGACGGACGTCGAGAGTTGCCGCAAACTTTTTAACTCGATTTTTCTGATACGTATTTCGTTAGGAAAGTTTTGAAAAAGGGAAAAAAGGAGGGCGGGCAGGAAGGAGGCAGATCCGCAAGAACAAATCTTGTATACCGCACGATCTTTTTACATCGGCTCGTAGTTTCAAGAGCTTTCTACTCCGGGGAGGAATCGAAAAGAGGGAGCAAACGAGAGAAAAAGAGGGGAATTCTAGAAAATTTTAATGTGATCGCAAAATGCTATTTTTTGAAAATGTATAGCACACACAAACACGCGATAGATCGCTCACTCAACGCATTCTTATTGTAATATAATTTTTCGTTTTGTTTTGCAGAAATGATGCATTTTCGGTTCTTCCTGGTATAATTGCAACGTTGATTACGATAATGCCGAGTCAGCCAGCAAAAATGCGAGTCCTACTTATAACGGTAAGTGATCGCTCAACAAATGGCCTCGACGATACAAAATGCATTTTCCAACTGATTAATCATTTTTTAATCTGGTTTAGTCAAACATTGGAATTTCGATTCCGACATATTAATATGAAGATTATTAATCATTTTATTAGTATTATGTACTAATGATGATAGTAATTTTTTTATATCATATAGAATAATATGTAATATGTAAAAAAATTCATAAAAATGAAGTCAAAAGTAACCCCTATTTGTACATTCGTTTTTTAGGCGGAAATTGAGCTGTTAGGATTAGAATACAATGCTGTAACGATATCTAAGGTGTTTTTTTTATTTCGCCTTTCCGTGTAGTTGGTATCAAAAAATGAAGCTTTCCAGAATTTGCCTGTACTTTCTTTTATTTAGATCCACCAAGTGGATATCCTTCAGAATTTTGGAGGAAGCTCTTCGGTAATTATTAAAAATGAAGCAGTCACGCAGGTTCAATCTTTAATGTAATAATTTTTTATATATATTTTTCTGGTGATGTAATTATGAGCATGTTTTTAACCACATGGAAAACGTGGTTTTTTCTCCAATATGTAGAAAACATGATTTTTTCATATATAGAAAAAGTTGTTTTTTTCAATAGATAGAAGACGTGATATTTTGTAATATATAGAAAACGTAATTTTTCTTCCAATGTGTAAAAAATCCATTCCCGACAAACACATGAACCAAATAATATACCAAGAATAATGAGTACTGATACACAAAAACACTTGACGAAAAACAACTATGATTATTATTACTGTTTTAATTCACCAAACTATTATTATTTTTTGTTCATCGCAAGGTTCGCACTGACATTGCAGTCTTCTCATTATACTTCTCCAAATAAGTGCATATCGTATATGAATCCTAAATGTCTACATGCTCTGATATCGGACATTTTCCCTACAGCCCGAAAGTCCCATGGAACAGTGACGAAACGTAACTCGACTAATTAAATTGTTCGTGGTAACTAAAGCGCATGTTTACTAAAAGTTTTCGTCGATAATGAAACTGAGAATGGCGAAACTTTTTTTGTTTATATTCGCGAGGGAAAATCTATTTTACACAGGGTGGCAAAGCTAGGAGACGTGAAAAGACTGCAGAGGATTCTGTAAAAAAACGAGAGGTGAGACTGGGTGGCGTGTCAATCAACACATATACGTACGCCAACACCGATTTTTCTCACAGACTCTCTCTCTCTCTCTGTAGATATATATATATACACATATATGGCGGCACTCTCCATCATTTTATGGCTGTTTGGAAAAATTCGTATGGACGTTACGAGTGTCGCTGCGATCGTGCCCCATGGACGACATCCTAACCATTTTTTCCTGCATGGCGAACATGTTACGATAATCGACCGTTTTGGCGTAACATTGTCATCGTACCCTCAGCTTTCAGAAACGTCATACTTTTCAATACCCGTTTTGGTCGTGGGATTATCATATTTTTATTATTGTTGTTATTATTATTAATATTATCATTTTTACTGGTATCTTTAGAAAATTGAAAATTTATCATTCTTTTTTAACTCGATATCCCGTAGTTATAGTACAATTAGAACGAATATTCCTTTACAATAGTACAATGCCATACACGAACGTATAATATGCCCAATTTGCAGGCTAACAGTCTGTCGAGTGTAAAAAAAATCTTTTTGTATGAACGGATAGCTACAAAAAATGTTATTCTATAGCTCGTAGAAAGAAATTCAATAAGACGAAGATACACCCTCTCCCTGCTCTGTAGCTGTTCGGTCGATGAGGTATGAAAATGAGGTACTTGCGAGTAATAAGAACCAGCCAAGCGAGATTTGCAATAAAAATGAAGAATATTCAAATTAAAAACGCTTTTCAATAGTAATCAAACTTTTATATAAATTATTATAAAATATAAACAAAAAATGGCAACTTCCACCATAAACAAAAACAAAATTAAATGTTTTTAAAAACCTCGCGAATAGGCCTTACTTTACTATGGTAGGATAATAAGGCATACGGCTTTAACGTACTTGAATAATTAATCTGCATGTTATACGTTTGGTATTTCCGAACAACAATCATATGAATGCACAAATTGCATTTTAGAAACCCATATAAACTATACATTCGCACATTTAACAGCCATCAGGGCATTTATAAAGTCTGCGGTATCTTCAAGCGACAAACCGACGCACTCCTCATGGTACCACTTTCCGCATTTTGTGCACTGTATCATGTCAGCTGTCCTGTCCTCTTCACAGCCATGACCGTACCAACTCGCTTGCTTTTGTGAACCACGGTTGCCTTCGGTGGTGAAGGTCTTTTTATTTTTTTTTCTTGTCTTCATTATTTTTATTGAACAGAGCTTTCGTGACCGGAGTTCCTCTGCAATTTATCGCTTTTCGCCTAACCCTAGGTTTTTTCTGTAACTTTTACTGGTGAGGGCATAAGTTGACGAAATGCCGCTCTGAGCCGAGTGAGCGTCACATTGTCTTCACCATCGTCCGAACTCGAACTACCGTGAACCATACGGTAAAAGCTTCCCGTAGGCACTAAAAGTGGAGATTAATCAATTAGGAACCAAATTCACACCTTATTTACATTTGTAGCATCTTAAATGTAATGAAAGATGCATTAAAAACCACCTACCTTGTTACAAGAAGAGAGAGGATAATAAGGCCTATGGTCAAATTTGGGAGGCCTTAATACTCATCGACTACATCTGTAGAAAAATCAAAATGAAAAATATTTAGACCACGATAGCTGATTCAAATATTTAAGATCATAGAAACACGAAATAATAGAGAAATGGACAGAAAATTTATATAGCTAACAAGGAACATCCCTTCGATTTTGTTGAAATTTGGATGTTATAAAGCACCGAAAAGTAAGCGATACGTATTTTTTTTATCGGCGGAAAAACGGTTTTAAGGGATGAAACCACCCCTTAATATAGGGGTGGTTCACCCATTAATTTTTTTTGCAATGTCACTATAGTGGATTCTTCATTGCTTCGGATTAGAAGAATTTTCGTTTTTGTTTCAATAAAATCGGTGGACTCCTTGTGTGTGAAACTGCTGTATTACCCCTAGAGATGCCTTTTTCGAGGGGTGGTTTCACCCCTTAAAACCGTTTTTCCGCCGATAAAAAAAATACGTATCGCTTACTTTTCGGTGCTTTATCACATATCCAAATTGCAACAAAATCGAATGGTGTCACCTGAGGGATGTTCCTTGTAAGTGTAATATTACAAGCAATACTTACGATTGATCCGGAACGATTTTTGTTATTCGCGCCGCGCGGCGGTCCCTCACAATCGTCGTGTTCGTTGGGTCTCATCATTTTGATTGCGCATGCGCATAGTGATGCGCAATTGATGATGCGCTCGTTTCATTGCGCAGTTGCGCGTTGCGCATCATTATGCGCATGCGCACTTGTTCGTGTCAAAATGATGAGATCCAACGAACACGACTAATGTAAAGTGCGACACTGGTGGTGGGGAGCGTGTCAGCGCGCATGCGCTAGCTTGTAGCGACATCGGTCGTGTTCGTTGGGTCTCATTATTTTGATACGAACAAGTGCACATGCGCATAATGATGCGCAACGCGCAACTGCGCAATGAAACGAGTCATGCGCAAAACGAATAACTGTCTGTCCCGTGTGATGAATAACACAGACTTGCGCATGCGCACTTGTTCGTATCAAAATGATGAGACCGAACGAACACGACCATATTCGTGCGTGATGCGCATGCGTGTGTAGCCTTGAGCGAAAGCGCTGATTCGAAATACGATTTTCGTTCGTTGGGCCTTATTAGCCGACAGGTACCTCATAGGTGCAATTTTTCGAAAAAAACTAAAAATGAACCGTACGTAACAAGCTCGGGGGTGCGTACAACCGATGTAAAATACGGCGCAGCGAGGCGAATATTCAGTAAACTTTCATAAATTTGAGGCTCGCTTCGTCCGAAGCTCAACTTACAAGTATCAGCGATGCGGCAAAAGTTAATTGGATATTGTTGGGCACGCGTAAACGTACTCGCGATTTGCGCGAATATTTTTTTGACGCTTTTCTTTTGAAATAGAACTTTTTTTTACATTGCGAACGAACACGTTTTGTCACCAGACTTTATCAGATTTTCATACGATTGTTGTGCCTCTGTGTATACTGCGTACGCTGAGTTCGTATGCATAGCGAGTTACCGTGATGAACGGAGCAACAAAAAAGGATGAACATCGCACAGCGTCCGGCTACATGTTCTGACTGCTCTTTTGTGCCCAAAACGTCAAATGAAACATTGATACATTCTCGCTATAACGCGCCCGAACAAAAGTCGTAAAAATGAAAAAATCCAGAAAATAATTTTTCAAAAGTGTCGCAGTAGTTTTTTTTTCTATGGCGATTCATCGACGTCGAAATTGGTGCATGAAAAATGGCCCTGTATCGTATCCTACTGGCGCACACGCGATCCGTCCAATGATAATTAATCTCGGTGGCAGGAGCATCCGCTGAAAAAGCTTCTTTGGAATCGGACCGTTCGATCTACCCTTTTAATTCGTTGCACAAAATTGTAATTTAAATTCTGCAATCGCAATTCACGTTCAAAAAATTGAGTGAAAGAAATACATAGCTGGGACATGGTTGATGTCGAAACTGTTCGACGGATGTGGTCGCGTTATCGATTATTGAAAAAAGGCTCATCTGTTGCGAAATATAATTGTAGAAAATGAAATGTATATATATATATATATATATGGATTAATAAATTTAACCTTCTAGATTATTTTTACGTATAAGCTTATTATTTATTTATTATTTATGTATATAAATAATAAATATATCTGATAAATTTATCAGTTATAACTTTTCTTAGATATATATATATATATATAATTTACGTATAAATCGATCACTGGATAACGGCCAAATAATGTTAGAATTATATAGTCCCGTTCATTTATTATTTTACGAAGATATTGTATAGCTCTGTATAATTAATGATATGATTCTAATATAATTTTGCAACTATCCAAAGTGATCGAAAGTTTTGCAACTATCTGAAGTGTCTGGAAACTTTTGGCCAATAGTGTACACGGTGACAATTATAAGATGGGCATGTGTTTTCTCCGAGGCTTGCGCGGAGATTTTGCAACCGAGAAAAATATTATTTTCAATGGTTTTTCAAGTCCTGTTACAAAAAAATAACGCGTACTTTTGTGATGAGTAGTATTTGCCAAAAAAAAATTGGGCATTCTGAAAAAATCATCCAAATTCCATTTTGCGTACAGTAGATTGAAGATAGATAAGTTTCGACTACGAAACACTCGTGAAAAACTTTTCTGTGCATCCCGTCGTCGAGAAGAAAAATTATCCAAGAGGCATTTCAAAGTGGACAAATGGAATTTAATTGCATTGGATGGAAGTTTCTTTTAGGAGCGTTCCGTATTCGGAATTGTCTTCATCCTGTTGAACGCAAAATGGAATTTTGCTTTTCTCCCATAATGCTTCGTATTTTCTGGTGAATACTACACAGAGGAAAAATACGGAAAATTGTTTTTCGAAGAGGACTCGAAAAACTGTTGAAAATCATATTTTTTTCGATCGTATAACCTCCGCGCCATTCCTTTGAAAAACATATGACCACGTCATAATTGTACATACACAAGTTAAGTCGAAAAGTTAAAAGAAAAAAAGTACCGGAGATTGGTCCTCAATGAGAAGATTGTTTAAAACTTTTGAAGAAGCAAATACGAGAAAAAAAGAAGTCCGGGGAGCCACATGATCGAACACGGACGTGAGAAAGCGATAAAAAAGGAAAAATATTAATAAACGATATCGCTAACAATTTCATACAATAACGCAATCATTATCGATTTCTTGTTTTAAAATAAATTTCATGTCTTTAATTCGACATATATCCTACAAATAGATATGAATATATATATATATATATATATATATATATATATATATATATATATATATATATATATATATATACACATATATATATATATGTATTGCACGTAAAAGTGGAAGTCCCATTGATCTTTCTTAACAAACGCAATTTATTTTAAAACAGACCAAATCGATCATGATTGCAGAATTCATGACAACTGAATTTGTTAGCGATATGGTTCACCAACCGTCTCCCTTTTTCGTTGCTCTTTCACGTCCGTCTTCGATCGTGTCTCGGCCCGTATTTTAAAAATGTTCTCTTGTCTCTTTTCTTCCGAATTTAAAAAAAACTCCTCGTTGACAACCAATGTTCGGCACTCTTAGACTGCCTACGCGTTCCCCCTTAAGATTGATCCCTGCGTCTTCTTCCCTTATGCTTCAATTATTAATTTTTATGTTTTAGATCTCACATTTATATATATATATATATATATATATATATATATATATATATATATATACGCATCTATATTTATATATATATATATACATTCACCCCATGCTGATTCTGTGGTAGACAACTCGACATTGAGCTTGCAGCAAAAGACACGCGTCCGTATCGACCACCGGTCGATGCAGAGGACCACGTGAATCTCGTCGGATGGAAAAAAGTATAGAGAGGAGGAGAATGACTATCCTAGGACTATATACAGGGTGGACCATTTAACGTGGCCACCCCAAATATCTCCGTTGCCTTTAGAGTGACGGAAAATATGTCAGAAGGGAATTTGATTCATTTCAAAGGGCTAATACAGTAGTGAAAATTTCATTTTTTTCAAGGTCGTAGTTTTTGCGTTCTCAAGGTCAACAATGGTTTTTCAAATGGGAACATGTGTTTTTTAAAACGTTGTAGCTGATATTCGACCGAATCCAATGGCCTATGATACCATGACCTTGAAATGATTTTTCACCAAAATACACGTGTAAAAATAGGAGACTGATGGTATTGACAATGAAAATATCTGAATAATGTAGTTGAATTTTTCGGGCAGAAAATGTATTGTAACAAACGTTCGAAGTGATGGCTATTAACCTGAACACATTTTTGAAGACGTCGGATGAATGATTCTCTTGACCTTTGAATACTTTGCGGTGTGATAGTGGCACAGGTTATCCAACGGATACAATAATGTCAATGGTCGGAGATGTTTCTGATGTGTGTAAATACTGGCATTGTAACGTAGTAAAACTGTAGTAAAGTGAAGAATGTTTACCATCTACCAATATTGGAATCAGTAGACAAGTGTATCCATCCAAAGTCACATGTAATGACCGTGTCGAAAATGGCATTGTACAGTGAACCAGAGAAAGTGGAATGATTCTGGTTTATGGTCAGACCGGCAGAAACTGTGTGTAAGTGCAGGAACTTTATGCACGACGTTATCCTGAGAGAAATCATCCTTCCCGTCGATGCCCCGATGGCTTTCCGACGACCCGGCGAACATGCGAGAACGAATTACAAAAGCCTGCGCCGTTATCACACCAAAAACTATTCGAAGGTCAAGAGCATCATTCATCCGACGTCTTCAAAAATGTGTCGAGGTTAATGGCCATCACTTCGAACATTTGTTACAATAAATTTTCCGCACAAAAAATTCAATTACATTATTGGGATATTCTTATTGTCAAGACCGTCACGATTTCTCGTTTTTACACGTGTATTTTGGTGAAAAATCAAGGTCACGATATCATAGGTCGTTGGATTCGTCTGAATATCAGCAACAACGTCTTAAGGCCTTAGGCCACAGTAAGGGGTTTAAAATCATGTGCGAATTTAACAATTTTTTTCGCATGAAAAAGTGATTCACTCACAAAATTAATTACACATCTATTTAGTATGAATATCAAGCTGTTAAGATTTTTTTATGTACAAAATGGCCGACTACTAATATTTTCTTTTGTTATCTTTTTTAGGCGCTCCTCGGCGTGACATTTAGCATCCACAATTTTTTACCTAGAACAAAAAACAAAAATTATCGTCAATCTACATTAGAATATCTAGAGAAGTACGTAAGGAATTTAAGAAATACTGTTTTCTTTAAAAGTTGTAGGTCTTTGATCTCAAGAAATGAATTTTCAGTGAAAAATTTCGTTATAACTGCTCATAAACTGCTCCTAAAATGAAAAGTTTTCGATTAATCAGAAATTCCGTACGTACTTCCCTGCGAAATGCAATTAGGAACATAACTTTTAAATTTGAAGTAAATCGAGTGAAAATTGTTGACGTTATTTGTCACGCCAATTAGAAAAAAGCTGTTTCGAGAAGTTACGAGTAGTCGGCCATTTTGTAAATCGACAAAAAAAATATATTTTTTCTAACAGTTTGATATTCATACTAAATAGATGTGTAATTAATTTTATGAGTGAATCACTTTTTCATATGAAAAAAAATTGTTAAATTCGCACATGATTGTATACGCGTTACTGTGGCCTAAGGCCTTAGTAAAAAAAAAACATATTCCCATTTGAAAAACCATCGATGACCTTGAGAACGCAAAAACTATGACCTTGACAAAAATGAATTTTTCGCCACTGTATCAGCCCTTAGAAATCAATCAAATTACTTCGTGACATTTTTTTCATCACTCTAAAGACAAATTGTTAAAATGTTAAATTGTTAAAGACAAAAATTGTTAAATTCGCACATGATTGTATACCCGTTACTGTGGCCTAAGGCCTTAGTAAAAAAAAAACATGTTCCCATTTGAAAAACCATCGATGACCTTGAGAACGCAAAAACTATGTGACCTTGACAAAAATGAATTTTTCGCCACTGTATCAGCCCTTAGAAATCAATCAAATTACCTCGTGACATTTTTTTCATCCCTTTAAAGGCAACGGAGATATTTGGGGTGGTCACGTTAGATGGTCCACCCTGTATATAGATATAGAGAGAGAGAGAGAGAGAGGAGGTGGAGGAGCGAGAGAGAGAGAGCAGGTAGTATTTGAGAGTCAGCCATCCCGGCGCCTAAAAGACCACCCGGGCGCGGGATCCGCGCCAGGAGGGCTGGGGCTGATGCTTCACTCCGTTTTCCAACCCTCGCTCCGTCCTCGCCTTACCAAGCGGCGGGAGCACCCGGAGGAGAGAGTTGGGGAATTCCCGACGCCAGTACGTTTACCACCCTCTGGTTACATCATCTCCGATAGGAGGACTCTCATAGGCGAACCGGAGAACGTACTTCTCGGCTTCTTTCTCACTGGCACTCTCTGGCCCTTTTCCTGTCCCATTCCCTCCCCCTCCCGTTCTCCCTCTGCCTCTCGTTTTCTTCGTCTTCGTCCCTCCTTCAAAGGAAATATCTGTATACGTTTCCTCTCGGGGCACTAGCAGCAGAATCTTCGCCAAGGAAATCAGTGCCTCCGTGCTCCCTTTTTTCCTCCCTCCCCTGGTCGTTTAGCTGCAACACGATAACCGACTGGAAAACCGTCACGTACCGCCGCAATTCCTCCCCAGCGTGACGCATCGGTACAAAATGAAAGAGCATAGAAGGTAGGAAACAAACAAGTGCCGGATTGAAAAAAAAGCGCTCGGGGTGAGAAAAACACAGTGGGATGAGCTAAGATGAGCATTGGGATTTGATGTATTGATGTATTTCCATTTCAAAACGCAGAAGTAGACCTGGTAAATATTCGGAAGTGTCACTCCAGCTAAAAAGAGGCTGTACATTTTTTTATCAATACTTTATGATTACAAAATCTTATATTTAGTTATATTTTAATGGCGCATAATGTTTGGGTTTGTTTGGATCTTGAAAATCTTGAAACTTGAAAAAAAAGTTCGAAAGATCGACGAATAAAAATCTTTAAAAACAGATTTATTGACATTGTTTTTGTTGATGCGCTGCCATAATAATATTAAATATGATGTTTTTTTAATTGGAAGAAAGCACACCAAAAAAAATTAGCTTGATTCTGCCAGGAGTGACACTTCCGAATATTTACCGAAAACCTTGGTGTGGAAAAAAACTGAAATTATAGTTGTAATATTTTTAAAAAGCGTCAAGTAGCATTGGCATACGCCAACACTTGGATGGGTGACCGCTCAGCCTGGTCGTTGCTTATTGCCGATCGTAACAGAACGGGAACTCACCACCTCAGACCGAGAGTAAGAAGCAACATTGCGCACAGAAGAATAATGCCATTACAAATCATTTTCAAACCTTCAATGATAAAGTTAGCCAATTATTGCCCGGTCAGTTGGCAAAAAAATAGTGACAAATTTCATTCGAGCACACGGCAAAAGTTCATTGACGTCTTATGTACCTGTGGATGATCGGTAAACAAGGCTTTTTGAGATTTAAAAAGAAATACTAATAAAGCAATCAAAACTAGGTTTGGAGGATTTATTTTACATATCTGCAGGTACTCCAAGCAATTTTTTTTTAAGATACCAAATAGCGACCCAGTGGCCAGTAGAAAGAGGATGCCTTTTTAGGCCCTGCACGGGTGGACTCGTTGGAGACGCTCACGAGCACCTAAAACAATTTTTTTCTCGTAATCGAGAAAGCGAAATACTTAATTATACTAGCTAGCGAAGTACTCAATTATTACAAAATATTGATTTTAGCCAATTTTGCTTCACTGAGAAAAAAACTCTCATTTTCAAATAAAAAACGGGCTTAATTTGTTTATAAGAATCGCAATTGTTAATCGATCGTGAAAATCGTGTATACTTCACCAGAAAATTAATCTAAGAAGCTACAGTTAAAAGTTTAAGTCAATCTGTGAGTAATTGTTGGCGCTACGAGTCCGGATTTTGAAAACTCGGTTTCAAGAAACCGCCTTTGAAGTTTAAAAACCATTTTTCTTCGGGCCATATCATTCTTGGGATGATTATACATAATTAAAACCAATATAAAAACAAATTGTGTGTTCTTCAAAGGTATATAACGCCTTAAGGGGTGTTCTCACTTTAGACGGTAAAAAAGGTTATTTTCATGATTTTTTATAGGTTTATATTATAGATATTGATATAAAAGTTGTTACACTTTCGAAATACACAACAAAAAAAATGATATGTATTTATGTAACCCAAACTAACTTTAAATGCTTGTTTTTACTTGTTTTTACAAAATAACCATTTGTCATTTTTGCATATATCAAAAATCGTATGAAATGCGCTATAGCCATTAACATACTGAATCTAAAACCGTTCGATGTTTTTGTTTCGGACGATCCATCTCCGAGATTTTATCAACAGCGTAGACCTACCATTTTCGTCTATAAATAGCGACTTAAGTAAACAAATACATTTTTTAAATGTATTTCGAAAGTGTATTTCTTAAGTCTAACAACTTTTCTATCAATATCTATAATATAAACTTATCAAAAAATGCATGAAAATAGCCTTTTCAGCGTCTAAAGAGAGAAGACCCCTTAAGAGTAAAAAAAAGTTGCTTGCTATTCGGAAAGACCTGTCGTAGCCCGAATCCATCCAATTTCTCAGCTTCCTCACCGCCGAAGACAGTCTTTAGCTGGTCCTATATCTGTAGGAAGGTATCTCAAAGAACTAGGTACGAGAGCAGAAACATAACTTTGTGGTCCAACTGTTTTTGCACCGTTAACGGTCTCCCTCGGAATGTCGCCCACAGCGGGACCAACGTACAAGGGACAATTTGTAATCGTTTGTCAGCCATACCACACCGTCATGAACAGGACTAACTGCTGTCTTATTCAAATGAACTACTCTCGTCTCTTATGCATGTTCGGGGGTGGAGGGGGGAGGGGGGTGGTTATATAGCGCATTGTCATAGTCGTGTACATATTTACACGCGCGTACGTGGATAAATAGAGGGACGTGTGGTGTCTCCCTCGTGAATTGGCTCGGCGCGCAACGAGGCTGTCATTTCTCGGCTGCTTTTGCCGAGCATGCCTAGATGTTCGAGGGACAGCTTTCTGAAATATCGAATTCCCGCTACGTACGGAGGCTATAACGTCTTCGTGCCTGTGCTTCAATTCCAGAGCAGTCTCCGATATTCTCCTTTGCTTCAGTGGTGGCCAACAGAAGAGACCATCGAACGCGAATCTTGCCTTCCTGGCTTTGTCTTCTTCGCTCTTTTGCTTGAGCTCGCGCCTTCGTTCAGCATTCCAAATGTCTTTCATCCCTCTTAACTCGTTTCTTGCTTTTGAATTACTCACTCTCCCGCTCTCTATCGCGAATGCCCTCCTTCATCCGCCTTCGTCGATGATAAATCCGACCGGACGTTAGAAATAATGCAGCGAAAGCTGATGTAGCTTGTGCTGATGTAGCCTGCTGCGTATTCCATCCACCTGCAAACGACAAGCAAAGGTAACGCAGAGCAAATTGTACTCCGTGGATTTCTCCTCCCTTCGAAGCTGCAGGGGTCCATCTTTTTTTCCGTCTTCGGCCCTTCCGGTCTCTCCGCTCGTGCCTTCGTGCTAGCCGCGTTGTCAATAAAACAGAGACTCCACCGTGTACACAGAGGCATTTGGCGCGAGAGCTACAAAACGGGCTTGCAAAGCTCTCGGGAAATAATTCTTGCCCATCGCGTTGTGCTTCCTTCCGGGAGGGAGGCTTCGAGCAATCTACCCACATCTGGGTACAACATTGATGGAGTCGAAGTGTCGGATAGCTGACAGAGGGGATTGGTTGCGCCAGCTTTCCTGCCATGATTGAATGACGTTTCGTGTTCGAGGCCTGAACAAGGCTGGCGGAAGAGGCTTCAGCAATTGGAGCTAATGGCGATCCAAGGACTACAGAAATCCGCAAATTAGTGATTTGAGGAAAAAAATTCGGTGTACGATGAAATCAGGTGATCATATGACGTTCAATATCCAACTGTGGTCACGCGGAAGCTCGAGTAGGCTGGAAGTGCCTGGCAATATCCCGAAACGACAGCGCGATGTTCCATTCCGAACGAGGAACGATCGCGTCGAGGGATCGCGTATGCACATCCCAATGTATATAGCACGTGTACTTGACGGTTCAGGAATCTCCGCGAGGCGTGCAACCCCGTCGCGTTTGGTCCATTGTTCGCCACTTTCAATGGACGAGGGCAGTGTGTATCGCGAAGTAGAGAAGAGAAGTTTGCACTCGGGTCCTCGCATAATAGCGCTTTGATGTCCAATACCACGAGAGACGCATCAACGAAGCTTCGTCACGGAGACCCTAGCCGCTCGTCCATACGGGTCTCATGCTAATTTGAACCTGCGAGGAAATACGCACCACTCGCAATTATCAACGTTCGCGGCGTGTTGTCGCGAGAACGAAAGTATCCCTTTGATTCAACGGCAATGGAGACAAAGTCAAATCAATCAATTGATCGCGAGTCCATTTTTGGAGTCTTGATAAATCATTTGGAAAAGTCATTGAAATGTTCATTGTATTATTGGTCCAATCAATTGTTAACCAGATTATCGATGACTGTTGCCCTTTGGGGCTTACATACACCTGGGTGGGTCAAAAAGATCGATTTTTCCAAAAGGTGCTCATTCAAAAGTGCTATCCTTTGAGTGTCTACCCTGAAAATTGCATAAGGAAATTCGCAGTCATGACGAAGTTATAGCGTTTTGTAACTGACCGGGTGAGCAGCGACTAACGGTTGGGGCGTAGGTAGACGCGGCCTTTGTCATCTGTTTGACCGTGAGCCGGGTGTTCTCGCTCCTGTTGAATTCCGGGTATTTGTGACCTTTTGTATAGCAAGGTCATGTTTCGAAAAGTGGGCGGGGTTCCATGGCCCAGGAATCGACGATTTCATGTAAGTTTTAAATAAACCAGTTATTTCAGTGTAAAGTGTACTCAAAACTTTAAACGCGTTTTACTCGAAACAGTGTTTTCAAAATCGCTACCATAAATATCTCCGCAACTACTGGACCGATCGGGATCAAGTTTTGCACAGCTTCACACAATTATCTAGTACTTATCGAGCCGTTTTTTCGATACCTGGCATAGTTTACTTATTTGATCATAAGTACTCAATAATTTTGAGGTCACAAATAGCCTGTTTTATTCAAATGACTACCATGACCCGAAAACATTGAATTTTTAAGTTTCGGCTCAAAAAGTCCTAGTTTTATCAGTCTACTTTAAGAAACAAATATTTTTTTTAGATGAAAATTGCAGAAGCACGTCTGGTACCGCAAACGCTGTCAACAAAAACACGTCCAAGGAAAACGACTGTAACTTTTTTACCGTTCGAAATTTTTTAACTAAATTTTCACACAATGTAGACAAAATGTCATACTTTAAAATGTATATCATGGTTGTTCGATAAAATTCAATTTTAAACACAAAAAAATCTTAAACATAACCTTACTTTTAGCCGTCTCAGGTTTATGTAAGCCCTTAATATTTTGTTAAATGTTCAGTCCTTCGTATGCCCCTGTAGGCTCTTTAGGATCATGTTCCTTGAGCTCACACGCATCACTATTTCCAGTTCGTTCATCCACTTCGATTGCCTTTGGTTAGTGCAATTATTGATTGACTCGGTAGGATAAGAGTGCCTGGGGTGAAAGACCGATCGTCCAGCAGAACCCCCCCCCCCCCCCGCGCCAAAATTGTACAGACGATTTCTTTTCTGGACCACGGAGTCTAGTCAGCTCATACTGCCTGGACCATAAATCCAATGTCGGACATTGAGACACGAGTTAAATAGCTTTTGGCAAGGAAGTTCGTCGTCGTTGTCATTGCCCTCGTTGTCGTCTTCGTCGTCATTGTACAGAACGCACATGCAGAAAGGACGTTCAACTGTTTTCGCTATTATTGGCGTCTCTTGTGGCGGATCAGAGTAACGCAAGCCAGACGAAAGACGCATAGTAAAGTACGGTACTTTCGCCTCCGTACGTCTTTAGTTGCCAGTTGAATATTCTAGGTACAATCAGGCACAACGTTAACCCAACTTCCCTCCAAGTCTCTCTCTCTCTCTCTCTGTCTGTTGCTGTCTTCCTTGAAAGTGCTGCTTTTCCGCATTCGCCGAATTGCCAGTGTTGGTAAAAAAGGTTTCCCCCTTCGTGTCCATTCGTATCCATTACTAACGATCCATTCTTCGTCTCCGTTTGGATTTCTCCGTTGAGGTTGGATGGCTTGATCTTTCCAGAATTCTCTGTCTCCTTCTCTCTCTCTCTCTCTCGCCCTCTCTCCCTCCTCGTTTCACTCTCCTTCTGTCTCTGCCCATCGTTTTTCTCATCGTATACACACCCGCTTGATCCTCCCACTCGTCCCAGCAATTCACGGACCGTCGATCCGCGCAATCTCTTTTCGTATCTCAATCTCCCGCCTCCTCGCGCTCCTCTCCGCTAAGAGTCTATGAATACGCACATATATGCTCGAATTCTGGCGCCGGTGCGGCTCTGCCACATGAGGAATCCCGTTATTCGGTTGTTCCAGCTGCACGTACCCAGCGCACGACGGGACGAAAATGCGTATACGTTTGTCAAACTGCAAAACTCTCGCGACATATTGAGGGAAATTGGTTGGAGACACGTAGCAATGCGGAGAGTAGCAGTTTTTGTACTTTGGAGATGATCCGTTCGTGAAAGACGAAGCCGGTTGTTGAAGACAGGGTTGATGGAGCCGGAGAGATTTTTCTCGAGAATCGCCCATCAGGAGACAAAAAATCGTTTCTGAAGTGTCCATGAGCAACCAACGGATAGCGAACAGGTCGTCAATGAATGAACCGTAGCCCCGAGAGAATCACTGGAATATTCTACCTCGACTCTACCCTTTAACCTATCAAGAATGGACGAGAATAGATGTGCACCTTTTGGCACACACACACCTACGCAGGCTCATCCTTGCAAATTCACTTATCTTGTATTACCGTAGGTGAAGTTCCGCTGAAGGATTCATGAACTCTGTGGAAGCGCGGATAAAGCCTCTTGCGGAAGAATCGATTTCAGTTTCGCGTGTGCACTTATCGATTCGCGTGTCACTATTATCGCACGTCTCAGCCAGACAACTAGCGCTTTCCATTAGGCGCGATCGTTGATGTTGCCAGGACTCATAGGAAAATCGTGCCAGCTACGGTACAAGTTTTCCAATGATGAACATCTGTCCGTTTCTTCGCTTGAGATTTCTCGTCTAAACGGACCGGTAGAATCGGAAATTGTAGACGTAGTTGAGGATTCATCGCGTGCAGCGTGTGTGGGGGCTGATACGGCTGACACGAAGGTGAATGTGATGACGACGAGAGTGCCAGGGAAAGAGAGAGGAGGGGGGGGGGGGGTTGAGGAGAGACACCTACGTAGAGCTTTGCGACTGACAGTCACGGACCACCTAGGGTGTCCAAAGTCACGCTTGTCCTCTGCATTCGTGTCTTATCCGCTGGTGTGATGCATCGCTTGAATCATCGCCACACTCGCCACCGTAGGTCACCACGCAATCGATCTTCCGTTAACGTCACAGACTTCCTGCGAATTCCTTCGCACACATGCCTTCAACGCTGCTCCGCAGGCTGACCACACTTGCCTACATCAAGATTCCAGACTTGTTCTGCTCCAGGAAAGAATGAACCACCTTGGTGTGACACTGCAGCTATTGCTAATTAGGCAGATGCAGCTTTTCCAAGAGGTGCGATGGCCAATGAACTCAAAATCATCAGGGGGGATGAGATGATTTGGCTCTTCTATAAAAATAGAACGTAGAACAGGGCGAAAGTGTTGGAGGCTGCAGCGAAGAACAATCCACTGCTTTCAGCGGGAGAACACTCGCGGACAATAATAGAGAGGAAGCGCAACGATCGATATGTCGAGACTAGTCGACATCTTCCCACTTCTCTCTCTCTAGGCTCTCTTCCGAGTTCAACGGACATCTGTAAACCTCCAGTGATTCTATAGCTCAGCAGAAGTATACCAGGGACTATAACACGTGAAATTCTGCACAGGTGTGCAGAAAGACATTGTCCTAAGCGTGGGCATGTGCATAGATGCATCGATATGTTACGTACATCAAGCCAAGACCGAGTTCCCATTGATTCGTCATCGTGTATCACACCGCAACGGGTGAAGCTGGCAGTTTGGATCAACTGTTACTAGCGGTCTCGAAGCTCGACCTCCGACGGTGTACCTACACCTTCTACATTTTTTATCCATAGCCTGCCATTATTCATAACCACCGCGAAATGAAACGTGCCTGCCACGTTGCCAAGTTTGTCGTACCGTAGCCTCTTTGCATCACTTTGACTCTGTGCGTTTTTCGAATTCCCATCTGCCACTGTACTGCAAAGGTAGCCAAATGTTGAGGGTTGGAAACGGATTTTCTACTCGCAAGGGCAAGTGTCCGTAGGTTTGAGGCGTCGAGTCGAAAAATTGTCGCCAGGGAAGGAATAAAATCATTCCCCGCTATGTCTGATGGAGGCTCTTCCATAAATATTTACGGGAACGTTGGAGTGGAGCAGCCAATGGCTCACGGTACTTATATTCGTTGGCAACGTTTCGGGGCTTTTGTAAATTCGAAATTGCCTCGAGCTACAATGGCGTGTATGTCTCAACAGCGGTGCGACGTAACAATTGGCCCGTTGCGGGAATCAACCTAGCCCGATTAACTCCCCGGCTGATGTTCATCGATTCTTTTCACGCTGGCGTTCGCCAACCCTCCTGCCACTGTGCCGACGCAATTTCCTCCAAGAAACGGTGGTAAGGGAAGGTTGCCAAAAATAGAAATAGCCCAGGATTGTTTTTCTTTCTTTCGTTGCGAATGAGCTGTCACTGCTCTGCGGTGCAGGATGACGACTCGAACGTTGGAACGAGAGAAAGCTCCGTTGACGTTTTTGCGCGTCGTAGACTCGCCGAGGTCGATGAAAAAGAGTTTCGACCCTGGTTGACTGGCGAGGCACAGGGTGGCAACCCTCCGGCGTGTCTTTTCCCCGGGTCAAGTAGGGTCGCGGACTCTCAGTTTTGCCACATTGCGGACGTCTCTTCCCCTCCCTCCGAGAACGGCTCTCCACTCTTTACAACGCTTTCCCAGTGTATGCGATAAAACGCGCTATAGTAAATTGAAAACAGTCGCAACCCAAGAAGCAAAACTATCGAGTTCTCTCGTTTCTTTTTCCGTTCTATTTCCCGCGATTTCAAATGGTACGAGTGTGCCTGTATGTGTGCTCGTTGGGTAACACGCTCCTTGCTATAGTCACAATCGTTTCCAATATAAATCGTTTCGTGCCAAGAACCGCGGGGAATCGTATTTTTGCTCCGGACACATTCTTCGAACGACGATCCTCTTGTAACTTATTTGCATAATTCAATCGTCGAGTCTGATATTTAATCTGCGGAATTTCGAACCTATAATTTGCGGCGGAATTGTTTTTTGATTAAGGCGGGATATACATTTACAATTATCAAAAAATCGATTTCTTTTTTTTTCTTCTTTAAACGATAGAACTATGTATGTAGAATATTTTCCCAAAGATACAAAGCGAAATTTGAAAAACTTCATACGACACAGCCCGTCAACGCTGTGCCTCACCGCTCGGATTCGGAACGGGTGTGCACTTCAAACGCGTTTTTCCCAAAACTGCATTATCGAAATTGGCGTGCAGGATTACTCGAAAACTTTTAAGCCGATTGAGTTGAATCTTGATAGAAATATTGATGATATTGGTACCCTCTACTTGACAAAAATTGTTCTTGAAAAATTCAAAAAAAAGAACGACTTTTTTAATCCCATTTTACAAAAATGTTGCGTGAAATGTTGATTTTTTTTGTAAATGCGTGCCATTTTCTCAAATTTGCATTTTCTTCATTTAAATTACTGTCACATAGAAACTATACATATTCGAACTAAAAAAATGTTTGAACTTTTTTGCAAATCAACGTCTACGGGAAGCTAGACTGCACGCCGATTCGCAACTCTCGCGGCGACGTTGTTGTAATGCTCTGCCGCAGCTACGCAATTTTGATGATGAATTAATAAAAAAAACATTTTCGTATACTTAAATATACTATTAAAGTATACCTAAAGTTTGATAATTGTAGAATAATTATTTCTTAACTTAAAAAATACCCAAATACTGCTTATTTTTTTCCTGTCTAAATGCATATCCCGCCTTAAAGAACAGATCCCTTTAGGCAGCGGAAAAGAAGCGAATTTTCAAGACTTTGTTTAAGGTGAACCTATTCTACTTAATTAAAATTTTATGTACACATTACTCAGATCGTTTAATTTTTCGATTTTTTTTTAAATATTTCTAGAGAACGACTGAACGACACTTGCTTCAGAGATGATTGCCGCTTGAGGTGTTTCAGGGCATACAATCTAGCGTCTGGTGCATTGATCTGAAAGATCAGAGACAAAAAGTTTCAAATTCATAAAACTCATACGGTCTATGTAAACCTAAAGTTTCTTGAAAATTATTTTGAGAAACCACTTTCTGATTAACAAACGTGATAGTAAAAATTCAATGCAAAAATGAACATCGCTTCAACTCGTACGATTTTTCGAATTTTCACTTTTGTTATGATGTTTAAGGTTCACATAGAGCGTGTCGGTCTTAGATATCTAAAACTTCTTGCTTCTGATGTTTCGAATCAATGAACCAGACGCTAGGTTGTACGCCGTGGAATAACTCAGGCGCAAACCGTCTCCGAAGCAAGTTTTGTAAAGCCGTCATTTTTAAATAATGAAAAAAGAATTGTTTGGAATGTTGAAAAATGTAATAATGTGTACATAACATTTTTACTGTATACAATAAATAGTTTCGACACAAAAAATCTTGGAAATTCGCTTATTTTCAAATGCCCAAAGGGATCTCCTGCCTTAACGGGTTATGCCTAGTCGTAACAGACGAAAACAGCTCTTTTTGGGACTTTTTTTAGAAAATCGTAATATGATAACAAATTTCTACAAAAATTAGGTATTTAAAAAAGTATGGTCCGAAGAACACTCTGTAATATTTTTGTATAAAAATATTTAATTATAATCGACTTAAAGCCGATGTTCGGGAAGCACCTCTCGAAAACGCATTTTGCGGTGAGCAATGCCTTCCTGAACGAGGTTATCTGGTATTAAAAAATTAATCAGATTTCTTTAGTATATTAGTTCATGCTATGATCACTCGAAACAATTTCCGAAATGACAAATTGAAAAAAAAAATCGGTTGCGTCTAAAGTAAAAGTCTTGATGTTTGCGAAAGAAATGGGCATTTTTGTTCATCAAATAGAAAGTATACATCGGAAAAAAATCCTACGAACAAATGGTACATTTTGAAATCTAAAAAAAACCTTGAAAATTGCATTAATATCGATGCAGTAGTTTTTTACGTACTTTGCTCACCGACTTTGAAAACGTACTTTCGAGAAAATAGCTTTCAGTTTCGAACGATGCTCCGAGCGTTTCAACGAGCGTCAACCTAATAGCCTATAAATCTGTCACTTTTGATCCGATCACCTTGAAATTTGCAGGGAACATAATTACCCTGCATAACATGATATACTGTCAAGATATATTCCTATTGAAAAAGTGATTTTTCGACTTTTATAACTAGGCCCCTCGTTTTATAATTACGAAATCCTATTTCCATACTGACGAACGTAATGTCAGCCGTTCCACGGCTTTCAAATTCAAATACGTCATGTCGTTTATCGGCTGTTGACAGGAGTTGACCTCCAAATGCGTGAGAGTATTGTGTTTTCTTATACATCATCGAACGACTCGACGAAATTGATTTTTACACTGGCCGCGTGCACGCCTAGTGTTCGGATGAGGAAACATGGAAGATGGGGGAGTAAAAAGGGAGGCCAAAAAAATGTTATAAGGGGAATGGACAATATCCTATTTTCCGTGTCCGCGATTCTGAACGAACAGACACACCCTCGCGAGCTCGGCCGAGACGACGCCGCCGTGGCGCCTTCAGATTTATTCCCGTCCCGTCCTCATCCTGT